>SJYV01032507.1:340607-369332 GCA_006410875.1 Neotragus pygmaeus | reverse complement strand
GAGCCAATAGAGTATTGTGAAGTGAAATAAAGTAAAATAAATAAATAAATAAATTTATATTTAAACAAAAAGAAGATCAAGGGAAAGGTATTTAATGACTATGAGGACTTGAACTTTGGTAAATGGGATTTAAGAAATTGTAGTAGAAATGATTAAAGATACAGAAGAAATAAAGAGTTATTGATGAAAAAAAAAATAGGAATGTTCTGACTGTTCTCATATCCTGGACACCCAGTTTTGTTTTGATTGGTACTCAGGTTCTCCGTGCATGTCCATTCTTGCTAAAGCGATTATAATCTTCACCTAGCTTCAATAGTTGCCGTGTTCCCACGCTGGTAGCTCAGGCATTCAGTCACATCTATATACCAGCTCCCGTATACTTTTAAATTAAGACCCTTCCCCATTGATTACATCGAGTTCATAGTAATTCCTTCACTCAACAAAGTGATAATTACACGGGTGAAAATGACAAACCCTCTGGTGCGAGTCTTACATATTACAACAAATATAAACACTTGTTTTATAAAATTGACATTAACTAGTACAACTATTATAATGTAGCCACCATTAATTAATGTGTCTTACACCCTCAAGTTTCTCACAATGAATGCCACGGTCCCTTCCTGACCTCTTCTCCTGTTGTCTTCCTGCTGTGTTCTGGTGCATTCCCTGAGCTGGGTCTTCAGCAGCTCCTCTTCTCCTGGTCTGCCACCACTAGGTCTTAATCTTTTTTTGAATCTGGATCCCCTGGAGGAAGTGAAGACCTCCATACCATAAATCCTTTCCCCAGAAAAAGATACACTTGTACAACATTTTGCAGGCAATTCTAAGGGGAAAGTGATCCTATGGAATACTTCTTAAGCTCTTTTTTAAACCCCATCTTCTTTCTGCTAAACATAACAATCTTTTAAAAAGATATTTATTTATTTGGCTGCACTGGGTCCTAGCTGAGGCACATGGGATATTCGATCTTTGCTGTCGCATGTGGATCTAGTTCCCCCACCCGGGACCAAACCCAGGCCCCCTGCACTGGGAACACAGAATCTTAGCCACTGGACCACCAGCGAAGTCCCCTAAAAATAACCCTCTTGTGAACAATCCTCCTACACACAATATTCATAAAAGGTGTGATCTTCATCCCTCCAATTTTATAACCACTGATATGTAGTTTTTATCCATTTTCCACTAGCCAAAAAATATTTGGCCCGGCTACGCATTTTTAGATCTACATCAGAAAGCCAATCAAACGTTTTATGTTCAAAATATAATACTGTCAAGACTCGGATAGCTTCCTCCAACCCAGTCCCCCATGGAGATACATTGCTTTGAGAGGTCACTCTCCACAGCCATCTCTAGTCTCCAAATCTCTTCTGTCCACACTTGGGTTTCTCTCCTTAGTGTCAGTCACATATTTTCAAATGCCTGTGAAAGTCTTCCCTTTGCTTGTCATCGGTTTCTCTTTTTCCTTGCCCTCAGTGCCCCAATCTAAGTACATTTACCTCTTGGGTCTGGAGTTCAGCATTTGATGGGGAAGCCCTCCAGTGGTGCAGTTAGCCCAAGGTACTTATATAGCATTTTAGGGGCATATCTCATCCACTACACTAAATGACAGTGAGTGGTATTAGGGACTAATGCAGTGCAGTACATTTACATAGCATTTTATGCATGTTCATGCACGCTCAGTTGCTTAGTTTCTGACTCCTTGCGACACCATGGACTGTAGCCCACCAGGCTCCTCTGTCTATGGGATTTCCCAGGCAAGAATACTGTAGTGGGTTGCCATGCCCTTCTCCAGGGGATCTTCCCAACCCAGGGATAGAACCCACATCTCCTGGCAGGAGGATTCTTTACCACTGAGCCATCTGGGAAGCCCCATTTTATACATAAATTTCCAGTTATGCTCTGGAGATCTTTCTCTGTATTTTGGTCTTTCTCTGCTTTTAGAGGCCATATAGTGTTCCATAGTTTGATCATACCAAAGAATATTTTGTGTCAGACGGTATCCTAATTGACTTATGATGGTTCAATTTATGATTTTTCAATTTTAGGACAGTGTGAAAGCAATATGCACCCAGCAGAAACCCTACTTCAAATCCCGATCTTTCCCCAGGCTGGTGGCGTTCTGGGTGATACTTCCTCTTGCGATGCTGGGCAGAGGCACTGAGCTGCAGCTCCCCATCAGACAGGCAGTCGGGAGGTAAACAGTATACTCACAACCATTCTGTTTTTCACTTTCAGTCCACTTTTCAATAAACTGCATTAGATATTCAACATTTTATTATGAAATAACCATCACATTAGATAATTTTGTCCAAGTGTCAGCTAATGTGTTCTGAGCACTTAAAAAACAAACTTGTTTCCCTTTCTAGTCTTTTGTGTGTGTGTGTTTAAGTTTTTATTATTTATTTATTTATTTGGCTGCACTGGGTTGAAGCATGTGGGATCTTCGATCTTTTGCTGTGGCGCCAGTCTAATTGTAGCTCGAGGGCTCAGTAATTGCAGTGCAGGAGCTGAGTTGCTCCACAGCATGTGGAATCTTAGTTCCCAGACCCTCATTCCTTGCATTGCAAAGTGGATTCTTAACCACTTGAAACACCACGGAAGTCCCCTGAACATTTTTAATTAAGGTGGGCTAGGTTCAGCTATGGTGTTTCGTAGGCTGGAAATATTAAATGGATTTTCAACTCATGATCTTTTCAACCATGATGAGTTTATCAGGACCTACCACCCCCAGAAGCTGAGAAAGATCTGTACTCCTCTACTGGATATTTGGTGGTTTAGTCACCAAGTCTTGTCCAACTCTTTGCAACCCCATGGACTGTAGCCTGCCAGGCTCCTCTGTATATTTAGATCATTCCTAAATCTTCCCTTGTAGCTCAGTTGGTAAAGAATCTGCAGTGCAGAAGACCGAGTTTGATCCCTGGGTTGGGAAGATACTCTGGAGAAGGAAATGGCAACCCACTCCAGTATCCCTGCCTGGAAAATCTCATGGATAGATGGAGCTTGGGGGGCTGCAGTCCATGGGGTTGCAAAGAGTAGGGCATGATTAAGTGACTAACACTTAAATTTTTGTGTGTGTGCTATTACAAATAACACTGTATCCTTGCAATATGTATTTATACTTCTATCAGCACTGAAAAAAGTGCCTATAATCCACATATCTTTATGAACACTGGATATTATGTCTTGTAAATATTTACTTATAAAACTTCTGTTGACCTTTTATATTTCTTCTTTTCAGTTCAGTCACTCAGTCGTGTCCGACTCTTTGCAACCCCATGGAATGCAGCACGCCAGGCTTCCCTATCCATCACCAACTCCCAGAGTTTACTCAAACTCGTGTCCATTGAGTTGGTGATGCCATCCAATCATCTCATCCTCTGTCATCCCCTTCTTCTCTCGCCTTCAATCTTTCCCAGCATCAGGGTCTTTTCCAATGAGTCAGCTCTNTGCTGGAGTGGATTGCCATTTCCTTCTCCAGGGGACCTTCCTGACCCAGGAATCGAACCCTGGTCTCCTGCATTGCAGGCAGACACTTTACCGTGGGAGTATCTGTTCTAACATGTGAGTGTTTTGAGTTGCATGCAGGGAGTTTGGGAAATGATGGCCTCCTAGAAAGTGTTGAGATAGGTTGTCTCTATATTTCTGAGTGGCCTATTAATGCCTCTATGTTTCTACTAATGATGATGATATTAGAAATGTTTCGAAATGATTGGACCAGGACCTTGAGAAGGACTGATAAATTTGGGTATAGCTATTAAGGGGAGAGGACTGAAAAAAAGAACTCATCAGCTACTGAAAACAGAGGTTAACAAGCAATGCTTTGCACATAACTGGTGCTCGATGTACGTAAAATAAATTGTCAGAAGGTAAATATATTAATAAAATCAAATCACCAATGAGCTTGAGTATCAAGTTAATGCTCTGAATTGGCGGTGGAGTGAAGAGGATGGCGCAACACAATGTTGTAGGTGGAGCTGAAAAGACCTGGCCTATGAACCAAAATGCCCTGAGTTTAAGCTCTTCTCTACTGACCACTAGCTTTGTATGACTGTGAACAAGACACTTGACCTCTCCTTACTTCAATTTCATCATCTGCAAAATAGGAGTAACGATGGCAACTACTTCATAGTGTTGTTATAAGTATTAAATGAGTTAATGTTTTTAAAACTCTTTAAAAAGCACTCCTAGAGTTAGGTAATATAAGTGGTTGCTATTATCATTCTATTTAAGCAGATAGTTACAAATAAGAGTAAGATGTTAAAATATTAAACTTTTAACTAGGTAAAAAAGTTTTTAATGTTTATAGCAGTATTTTCTTTTGTGTTGGAAATAAGAATACATTTAATATTCTGTATATTTGCCAAAAATATGACCACTGTACCTAAAGTCTTATAATTTGCTTTTTTCATGTATAATATATCTTGGACATGTTTGCATATCAGGATATATACATATANCATACTGGAGTGGGTAGCCTTTCCCTTCTCCAGGGGATCTTCCCAACTCAGGGATTGAACCTAGGTTTCCCGCACTGCAGGCAGATCTTTACCAGCTGAGCCGCAAGGGAAGCCCTCTCTACTGTGTGCCACAAACATGTTCTTCAGTTTACGTTGTCTTTTTACTTGTTAAAAGAGTGACTTTTGATGTACAGTTTTTTTGCTTTCTAAAAAGGCACGCAAATCTATCAATCCTTTTCTATGTACCATCTGGAATTTAGACGTCTGAGAAAACATTCTTTAGCCAGTGAATTATAAAAATATTTTTCAAATTTTTCTTCTAATACATCTGTAGTGTTGCTTTTCATGTGTAACCTTTAATATCTCTGGAATTTATGTTTGTGTTTGGTGTGTGGCAGGGCATTATATTTGTTTTCCAGGGTTGCCATAGCAAATTAGCACAGGCTGGGTGCATTATGACAACAGAAACTTATTTTTGCACATTTCTGGAGGTCAAGAGTCTGAGATCAAGGTGTCTGCAGGACTGATTCCTTTTTGGAGGCTCTGAGGGAGAAACCCTCCCTTTCATGCCTCTGCCTTGGCTTCTGGTGGCTGCCAGTAGTCCATGGCTTCCCTTGGCTCATAGACTCATCCTTCCATTCCCTCACTGCATCTTCACTTGGCCTTCTTCCCTGTGTCCTTTACTGTCTCTTGTAAGGATATGTTCATTGGATTTAGGGCCCTCATGATCCAGTACAGTCTCACCTCAATCCTTACCATAATTAAAGCTGCAAAAACCCCCATTTTCAAATGATGTCACATTTTAAGGTGATCTTCAATCCAGGGGTGACACTATTCAACTAATTTTACTTTTTCCAAAGGAAGGCCAGTAGTTTCTGTGGTTTTTTTACACAGTCCTTTCTTTGCATACACGTGGGATACACTTGCACAGGTTAAATGTAGTGGGTCTGGTTCAGGATTTTTGTTTCATTGACCTGTTTCTTCTATACTGTTTCAGTGATAATAAGGTCTAGGATGTTTTGATATGTTGTAAATTTCCTCCCCCACCCCATAGGGGTGTTCTTTATTCAAATATTTCTTGGTTATTCGTGCACATGTTCTCTAATTCATGTTAAGCTTTAGAAAGAGTTTATGGAGTCCATTCAAAACATGTTGGAATTTCAATTCGAATTGTACTGAATTTAGAGATCAATTTGGGGAGAGTTCATATGTTTACTATATTTAGTTTTTCAGCCATATTCTCCATTTATTTAGGCTTTTATGTCTTTCAGTAAAAACATATGACTTTCTTCATATAGGTCTTGCATATTTCTTGATAGGCCTAAAACTAGTCATTTTATAAATTTAGAAAACTATTGTAAATAGTCCTTTTTTTCTATTACCATTTCTAATTGTTATTTGTTGACTTATAGAAATGCCACTTATTTCTGTCTGTTGATCTTGTATCCAGCCACCTTACCTCAACTGCTTTATTCTATATTTCAGTTGATTTTCTTAGTTTTTCTCTATAAATTACCAAATTGTTTAAAAATAGCAATAGTTATTTCTCTTCCTTTCCAATGTTAAAATCTTTTTTGAAGGTTTATATGTGAGCTACTATTCTGGCCTGACAAGATGTTAATTAAACAGCAGCAGACAGAGTGGACATGGTATTAACAATCCAAACAGGAGAAAACATGCTGAACAAACCACTCAAGGCACAGATACTGCAATAAGGAAACAACGGATTTATAACACATAAAAGAAGGAAAGTGACAGACTCTTGGCTTGCAAGTGCTCCCTGCCCTTCATCTAACACTAATAATATGGGAAACCTTCCGAATCCTTCTCAGACCTCCACTAGGCAGCTCCATCAGGTTACCTGGCAATGTGGGAATTTGCTCTGCCTGCAGGGCAAACGTATTATCAGCCTGGCTCTTATTACAACAGTTCATTCAGTCTTTAGACTGACCATTCATAGTTCATGAGGTCAGCCACAGACAACTGGTGACACTCAGCTGCCACATACGCATGTGCTGGGATGCTTGGGGCTGAGGTTCTTTTTGCTATATATAATGAAGATTCCTCCCCAAATTAGACTTCTAAGTCTGTGTAACTAATCAGTTTTCTTTGCATTGTGCTTTTTTTTTTTAATTGAAGTATAGTTTATTTATAGTGTTAATCTCTGTTATACAGCAAAGTGATTCAGTTATACATATATCTTTCCTTCTTTTATTCTTTTCCATTATGATCTATCCAGGCTATTGAATATAGTTCCCTGTTCAATACAGTAGGGCCTTGCTGTTTACCCATCCTGTACATCACGATTTGCATCTGCTAACCTGCACTCCCACTCCTTCCCTCCCCCACCCCTACCCGCCTTGGCAGCCACAAGTCTGTTCTCCATGTCTGTGTCCGTTTACGTTTTGTAGATTTCACTTGTGTCATATTTTAGGTTCCACATGTAAGTGATATCACATGGCGTTTGTCTTTCTCTTTCTGACTTCACTTAGTACGACAATCCCTTTGTCCATCTGTGTTGCTGTGAATGGCATATTTCAGTCCTTTTTATGGCTGAGTAATGTTCTGTTGTATATATGTAGCACATCTTCTCTATCCATTCAGCAGCTGATGGGCATTTAGGTTGCTTCCATGTCTTGGCTATGGTGACTAGTGCCGCTATGACCATAGGGGTGAATGCATCTTTTTGAATTACAGTTGTCTGCACTGTTCTTAGTTTCCAGCCATTTTAGATTTTCACCTACAATCTTACTGAGCTGTAATTAACTCCTGGGGCTGAAATTGGCTGTGTGTGGCCAAAGACACCACATACTTAGCTTAATAGGAATTCATTCATTCATTTCTTAAGTACCAAGCACCTACATAATTGTAGTTTACTAAGTTAATAGCGCTCAGCCTATAAAGAGAAAAAGACTAGATACTTAAGTAGGAGCTTGGGTTTCTGTTGATATTATGATGCCACTTTAAAAACAGAAACTGAGAGTGCGAGTAAGGATGGGAGTATTTTTAGAGATAAAGTTACCAGAAAACATGAAGGCCCTAAGTTTGTGTGCCAAGGTGTATCTTCGAACAAACCTACTCTCACCCTCAGTTAAGAATTTCTTTAAAAACCAGTGAAAAGCCACTTTGAAAGATAATCTATAATAATTCAAATATAAAATCATTTCTGACATTAAAAATCAGNCCCTAAGTTTGTGTGCCAAGGTGTATCTTCGAACAAACCTACTCTCACCCTCAGTTAAGAATTTCTTTAAAAACCAGTGAAAAGCCACTTTGAAAGATAATCTATAATAATTCAAATATAAAATCATTTCTGACATTAAAAATCAGGTTTGTGAAATTCAACATTGAAAATGCTTATGATAAGTGAAATGTTAATATTCATAATTAAAGCATGACCTCAGATATATAACAAATGCATATAAAGAAGACTGGGAAGAACTCTACAAAATTGTTACTAATCTGAGAGTAATATCTCAGTGATAGCATTATTTATGATTATTTTCCATATTAGGCATGGTTTAGTTTTTAAAGTATTTTATGATCAGAAAACTAAAAAAGACAAAGAAATTATTTGAGTTTAGTTAAATAGAGTAAGCAAAACCAACCTTTTATGGAATTACTGATGAGACATGAAGACACTGAAAACTGTTGATCTGTTAAGAAGGCAGCTGAATTTGTTCACAGTGATTTGCTGGTTCTAACTCATTTCAGAGGTAATTTCCTTAATGTATCAACATTCTGGAATATTATTTTAAGTTGATTACCTTTAGCTAGGTGTGGCCATCTGCAAACAAGCAAATTTTTGCATTTATAAGCAAAGGAAATGCATATGTGAAAAGACTTTGAAAAATATAAAGCAATACACAAAGGCAAGCACTACATTATCAGCTCTTTGTGTAAATTATGTTTTTTATTGACAGAGATCATGATCAGTGTGTACAGAAGCAAAGACTTCCCTGTGGGGTGTAGCTGTGGCCTGTGTTTTCAGAAGCCATGTGCTTGAGTGTGACTGTGCTTCTCAGACTCACAGTCTGCTTTTGCCCAGGATGAAACTGAGGAAGCTGCAGTCTGGAAGCTGGCTCAGGCCAGGCATCTTCGACCTAATAGATGTTTACTGAGAAGCTTAACAGCAAGTTACTGTGCTGTGGGGATACCAAGAGAAAAAACAATTCCTGATTGCTGCGTTGCATGTAGTTCACAGGTATTTGTGAAAAGACCTTACCTAATTCTCACAGCCGCCCTGAGAGACAGGTAGAGAGGCATGCCCATTTGCAGGGGAGAGTAGGTAGTTTTCTCCAAGTCACACAGCTTCGGAGCAGCAGAGCCAGAAGGGGCACTCAGGTATCTCTAATCCTAACCCTGGTGCTGGGTGTCCTGGCTGCCTAGTGGATAGACGGGCCCCTCCTGCCCATCGGGAGCATTTGGTCTGTAGGAGAAATACAAACACAGGGATCCGTGAAAGGCCACATTGACCAGGTGTTCTTACTGAGTGCAAACAGGGTACAGGAGGGAAAAAAGAGGAAGGTGATTAACTTCCTCCTGCTCACACTCTGAGTCCTAAGACCAAGTTGCCACTTTTGCTGGTGGTAGCCTAAAGGGAGAGATGTTCCATCAATGGCAGTCACTTTCTTTCTCTTTGTCCACCTCATTTCATTTTTCTCTGCATCTTACAGCCCTTTTCCTCTTGTTCGCCTCTTGTGAATTCCAGTCTCTGGATCTGTATCTCTATGTCTGTTTTCCTGTGTGGAAGGCTGGAGCTTGGCCTTTGTTATTCCCAGTAACTGTTTCTATCTCAGTCTCCTCCGCTGGATCTTCCTATGCTGTATCTTTCTTACCATGCCTCTTCCCATCACTTCTTTTCTCCTTTTCTCCTCCTTCCTGTCCTGTCTCTGCTTCACCTGTCCCTAATGCAGAAAGAAAGTGTGGTTCTCAATAAAACAATTTTTATTTCAAAAGACTTTCATTTTCTTTGTTATGATTTTTAAAGTAGATGAGTGGATGGAGACCTCTAAGTTCTCTTTTGGCTCAGGAACTCAATGTGAAGATGTTTCATGTGTGAATCTCAGTCTTTTTCCATTGCTTCCCCATCTATTTGCCATGAAGTGATGGGACCAGATGCCACAATCTTAGTTTTTGGAATGTTGAGTTTTAAGCAGCTTTTTCACTTTCCTCTTTCACCTTCATCAAGAGACTCTTTAGTTTTTCTTTGGTTTCTGCCATAAGGGTGGTGTGATCTGTATATCTGAGGTTATTGATATTTCTCCCAGCAATCTTTTCACTTGAGTATTCTCAAAGTATTTTACAAGTAAATATGGAATTTTCAGTTTAAGGCTGAAGAAGCCAGGGAGCAGATATGGGGAGTCATGTATCTTCCTGACAGTATCCAGCTTGGGATCTAAAGTACTGGGAGAGATGGGGACCAAGAAGCAGGATCAGTGGCAGAAGAAACCACTGAGAAACCCCACCACAACCCTCCAAAACTGGAAGCTTTATTGATTCCCATTCAAGGGGTGTGATTCTGATTAGGTAAATAAGTCTTAACATCCAGTAACCCAAACCTCACTCCTGAAACCCACAAAGGAAGTATAATTAAAACCTCCTTAAATTTCTTCCCAACCCTATAGCATGAAGTAGTTGAAATCACACTGGAACATGAATCAGGAGTCCTGCTCCTAATTTGAGTCTTGCCACTTCATAGAGTGCCAATTCTATTTACCATTTATACCTAAGTTTATGAAAATAATATGCTTATCTACCTCACTGGGTTGGTTATTTTGAGAACCAAATCAGATAATACATGTAAAATGCTTTGAAAAATTATAGTTATATATAAATATAAAATGGTGTTAATAATGGCATCAGAGCCCTTAAACTCCACCCCATACATTTCTATTTGTGGATAAACAATTAGGAACAATGGTTACTAATCCAAAACCACATTGTGAAAAAGAATTACCTACTCTCTCCTTGCTTACCAAGACTGATGGCAGAATAGTCATTAAGTACATTGACCTTGAAGGCAGAAAACACTGAATTTAACTCCTAGCGCTGCTACCAGCAGTCTGACCTTAGCGATATTTCAGTTGCTTTGGGTCTCATTTTGCAGACAGACACACACACACTCACTCACTCATGATGAGTGAGGGTAATAGAATTTTCATGACAACCAATGAGATAATGCATGCAAAATGTTGGATCCAGTACCTGGCATATTATGAGTACTCAATAAGCATTAGGTTTAAAAAGTATCACACATTTCTTGAGCATTTGCAACGTGCCAGGTGTAACTTAGGGAACAAAACAAAAAGATCCTGTTTTTTTTTCTTTTTGTCATATCACGCAGCTTGCGGGATCGTAGTTCCCCAAACAAGCACCCAGTCCTAACCACTGGACAGACAGGACATTCCTGACAGGGTCCTATTTTGAAGAAAGAGTGTATAAATAAAAACCAACATGCTTACTACACAAATGCGAAGGCAGTTCAGAAAATGAACTTAGAAACCTGCCTGGAAGACAGAATCCTTCTTGCAGGAAGAATAATTTGGCTCAAGACTTTTGAAGGGAAAGTGGAAGTTTGTGTTGAAAAAAAATTTTTCACATACTTTTCACTCAACTTTATCGTTTGCCCACAGGGGTTTTTGGATCACTTGAAAAGCCAAGGCTCATGTTTATACTTGTTGCCCTTCTGGTGATTCAACCTAAACATTTTAGTGACTTCACGAGCATGGTTTTTGAAGTTGATTTTACTGGTTATTTTCTCTGCATGAAACATCTGTTGTTTTGTTTTCCCTTCATAGACTCCTTACGAGCAGTACAAACGACTTGTTGATTCCCATCACTTAGAAGTATTTCATCGTTGATGCAGGTTGCTGATACCTTTAAGGAGAGATGGTAGCAAGGACTTATGACCACTTGTCCCTCTCTGGGAGAGCTGGAGGTGACTGGGATAAATGGGCAGGGAGTGAAAATTGCAGTGAAGGATTTGCTGTTCCAGAGAGAATGGAAGGTTTACGGACAGCTGCAAATATGAAAATACAGATAGCCTTTTATTTGCCAGATACCTTGCTACCAAATGGAAGTATCTTTCACATTTCTACCGATTCTGTTGGCAGTGAATTGGGGAGTCAGAGATGTTGCCCTCAGTAGAAGAAATATCAGACTTTTCTTTGGGTTTTCTACCTTCTTGCTGCTGCTGCTTATTGCTTCAGTCCTGCTCAACTCTGTGCAACCTTATGGACTGCAGCCTGCCAGGTTCCTCTGTCCCTGGGATTCTCTAGGCAAGAACACTGGGGTGGGTTGCCATTTCCTTCTCCAATGCCTGAAAGTGAAGTCGCTCAGTCGTGTCCCACTCTTCGCGACCCCATGGACTGTAGCCCTACCAGGCTCCTCCATCCGTGGGATATTCCAGGCAAGAGTACTGGAGTGGGGTGCCATTACCTTCTCCTTACTGTTGGCTAAATTCCTCAGTTTAACTACATATAGGAAGATGTTGAAAGCTGTGTTTATATCTGCTTCTACACTAGCAACTTCGATGTTACAGAAAATTTAATTGGCATCTAACAGAAATCATCTGTTAGCTAATAAAATTATAGAATCTTAAAGATTTGGGGGCAGGAAGAACCTAAGAGGGTTTGTAATACAGCCTCTTCAATTTCACAAATGAGTAAATGGCCCAGGGAGGCTGAGCCCATCTCTTCCAGAGTCCTCTGAGAGGGCTTTGGTCAGCATTTTGCATGATGGTGATTTGAAGAGATCTATAGTACATTTCGATCGCTGTAGACGTAAATGAATTGTCTTGCTCCTCTTTTAATGTATTGGCGCTCTGTGTTTGGTGCTGAGTGAAAACAGCTTGATTCACTCCACTCAATTCCAGGGCATCTGACCCAAGAACTCTGAAATAAGGATGACGTTATCAATAACAACAATAACAACAACAGTCACCAGGACGGGATGGTATCTTGCCCCAAAGCCAAGAGACAGTACCGCATACCACAGCAAGTCTGCGGCCAGGAGACTCCACCGCCCTGCGTAGTTTGAGAGAGGAACTGCTGCACTGAGGATTTCATGTTTCTCGGAGCGATGCTCCCCTGGAGAAAGTTGAGCAGTCGGCAGGACGTGGAAAAGCCATCTTTGGCCGGCAGAGAGACCATTTCCTTAAGAATCCCACTTGGAAGCTAGAGTGCTTCATAGACAAGCCGCGCGAGCGGACGGCTCCAGCCCACCCGCCCTCTCCTCCCTTGGCCTGAGACGCCCAGCGCCCGGTTCGCGCCGGGCCACGCCCCTGCCCCGCGGCTCACCCCCAGCCCGCTGCTCTGGGGGGCCCGGCCCGGCGCCTTTTCCTACCTGGCTCTCTCGGGGCCTCCCCCACAGGCCGCCTGGCCCGGGGCTGGGGAGGGCAGGTGCGAGGCGGTTGGTTGGCCGCGCGGGTCCCCGCGGGAGGGGGAGGCGTCCGCAGTGACGGAACAGAAGCCGCGAGAGCCTCGGCGCTGCCCCCGCGGCCTCGGCCGGGCGGCGGCCACTGGCGCGCCGCGAGTCCGGGGCGCAGCATCGACGCGCTCAGGGGCCGGCGGGCAGAAGCTCCTGCCGCCGCCCACTCGCCGGCCGGCCGGGGAACCCTGGGCAGCTTCGGGCCCAGAAGCGGCGGAGGCGAGACCCCGCCCCGCCCGGCCCGCGCCTATCGCGGTCCGCGGCCTGGTCACGCGGGGAGTGGCGCCGCGAGCTCCGGGCCATCGCCCGGCGGCGGCCAGAGTCGCGGCGGGCCGGGACGGGAGCATAGGCGGAGGGTAGAAATAGGGGCGGGCGGGCCGCACCAGTCCCCGAGCCGCGCACGCGGAGCCGACGGAGCCACGCCGAGGGCGCCGACCGAGGCGGCCGAGCCCGAGCACCCATGCTGCTGCCGCTGGCCTGGGGCTCGCTCTTCTTCCCGGGGCTCTTCGGGGTCTGCACCTGGGGGCTGCGGCGCGCGCGGCCCGCCTGGACCCACCACGACTGCGTGATGATCAGCACCAGGTACGGGGCGAGCCCGCGCCGCCGCCCGGCTACCCGCCTCGGCCGCGCCCGCCCCGCGCCGAGGAAGAGGGAAAGGGCGGAAGAGGGGGGCGACAGGAAGCGAGGGGGCTGCCTCCCGGGTCCTCGCCCCTCCGCGGCGCCGGCCGGAGCGCTCCGAGGACCCTGTGCGTCCTGCCCGGGAGGGGAGGAGGAAGACGGAGGTGGTTGGAGGCGGTTGCCNTGCGGCCAGGAGACTCCACCGCCCTGCGTAGTTTGAGAGAGGAACTGCTGCACTGAGGATTTCATGTTTCTCGGAGCGATGCTCCCCTGGAGAAAGTTGAGCAGTCGGCAGGACGTGGAAAAGCCATCTTTGGCCGGCAGAGAGACCATTTCCTTAAGAATCCCACTTGGAAGCTAGAGTGCTTCATAGACAAGCCGCGCGAGCGGACGGCTCCAGCCCACCCGCCCTCTCCTCCCTTGGCCTGAGACGCCCAGCGCCCGGTTCGCGCCGGGCCACGCCCCTGCCCCGCGGCTCACCCCCAGCCCGCTGCTCTGGGGGGCCCGGCCCGGCGCCTTTTCCTACCTGGCTCTCTCGGGGCCTCCCCCACAGGCCGCCTGGCCCGGGGCTGGGGAGGGCAGGTGCGAGGCGGTTGGTTGGCCGCGCGGGTCCCCGCGGGAGGGGGAGGCGTCCGCAGTGACGGAACAGAAGCCGCGAGAGCCTCGGCGCTGCCCCCGCGGCCTCGGCCGGGCGGCGGCCACTGGCGCGCCGCGAGTCCGGGGCGCAGCATCGACGCGCTCAGGGGCCGGCGGGCAGAAGCTCCTGCCGCCGCCCACTCGCCGGCCGGCCGGGGAACCCTGGGCAGCTTCGGGCCCAGAAGCGGCGGAGGCGAGACCCCGCCCCGCCCGGCCCGCGCCTATCGCGGTCCGCGGCCTGGTCACGCGGGGAGTGGCGCCGCGAGCTCCGGGCCATCGCCCGGCGGCGGCCAGAGTCGCGGCGGGCCGGGACGGGAGCATAGGCGGAGGGTAGAAATAGGGGCGGGCGGGCCGCACCAGTCCCCGAGCCGCGCACGCGGAGCCGACGGAGCCACGCCGAGGGCGCCGACCGAGGCGGCCGAGCCCGAGCACCCATGCTGCTGCCGCTGGCCTGGGGCTCGCTCTTCTTCCCGGGGCTCTTCGGGGTCTGCACCTGGGGGCTGCGGCGCGCGCGGCCCGCCTGGACCCACCACGACTGCGTGATGATCAGCACCAGGTACGGGGCGAGCCCGCGCCGCCGCCCGGCTACCCGCCTCGGCCGCGCCCGCCCCGCGCCGAGGAAGAGGGAAAGGGCGGAAGAGGGGGGCGACAGGAAGCGAGGGGGCTGCCTCCCGGGTCCTCGCCCCTCCGCGGCGCCGGCCGGAGCGCTCCGAGGACCCTGTGCGTCCTGCCCGGGAGGGGAGGAGGAAGACGGAGGTGGTTGGAGGCGGTTGCCGGGGAGGGGTAGGGGTGGCGAGAAGCGGGGGTCTGCTGCCCGCGCTGATGAGGACCAGGAGGGACGTCTCCCGACCTCCGACATCTACCAATGGCTTTAGGGGTCGGGAGCGGGGTGGCGGCCCTCGCTGCCCCGGCAGCCTGGGGAAAGTCAGGTGGCAGGGTTCTAGCTTCATGCTGCCCATGGGACTGGATTGAGGGCGCTCTTCACCACCCCAGACCACCCCATTTCTCTTTTCTGCCGCACGTTAGGCTGGTTTCTTCAGTGCAGGCTGTGTTGGCCACCGGGTCTGGGATCATCGTCCTCCGCTCCTGCAGCAACGTGATCACCGACAGGTAACATCCGATGCGGATGCCGGTTGAAAGCTACACAAATCACAGCGCCTAACTTTCCAGGTTTCCACAGTTGAGTGGCTCACAGGCACTGGCTCTTTATCAGTATAAGCCAGCAGACAGCTGATTAATGAGTAAAACTTGGGCACCATAATTAGTTCCCTCCTCTCCTCACCTTCTTCAGCATCGCCAGCTTAGAAATAAATGCTAGAGAATGCCATTTAGAGACTTGAGTCTGATTTAAGGTGTATTAGAGGACAGTGTGGTCTATCGACCCAAGTTCTTTATGCGATTGATACATGTGAAAATTACTTACAAGTGAAAGTAAGGCTTTTGATGCTTTTCAGTGACCTCCCTGGGGTTCTGCTCTGGACTCCAGAGCCAAAGTATGTCCAGTGTGGTTAGCAGAGCCCTCCTAAGGAAAGGAACAAAACCCCTCATCCCTTTCCTTACAAATGCCGCTTTTCCTCTTTCCTCTGAAAGATGAAGGTGATGAAGAGTTTTCTGGATCTTTTGGAAAACTGACTCCTGTGTGTGTTAGAGCTCAAGCCATGGCTGGGCAGCAAATGTGCATCTGGTAAAACATAGAAAGACCCGGACTCTACTTTGTATAGTATTTAGACCTGTGCAATGGTGGTTCCCACCACCTCACCCCCCACTTTCAGGGCCATCCTTTTCATTTGTCTTCTCAGAATCACTCTTTCTTCCTCACAGATAAATTGAAGAGCGACTGTCAAATGTTCGGGGAAAGTTAATAGCCTGTCCTGATCCCTTTTCTCATGGTGACTTGCTTAATGTCCTGCTTTTTACCTGTTGGGACTGGAATGGCAGGGGAGCCTGAGTGGGGCATCTAACTCACTGTGGCCTGCAAATTCCATGCCTGGATCTTACTTGGGATTTGTCTTGCCATCATGATGTTTGTGCTTGTCTTTTTTTGGCCTCTTTTTAGACAAGACCAGCTATTGGCAACACACTGTAGATGCTGTGACTGACTGCATACATCTAAGGCTAACAGCTTTTGCTTGGCTGGATTTAATATGTATTTTAATTGAGCATTTTCTGATGATGCAGCAAGCTCCCTCACTCTAGTCTATCAGGTCAAACTTGACACGTGCCTCCTTTGCAGAGATAAAGGCAGATGCAGCCCCACAGCACACCTGGGCAAGCTGCAGAGAGCTGCTACACATTTCAGAAAGGAGGTCTGCACACGATTAACTTTCAGTTCTTTAGCCCTGTGTCTCAGGGGCTAGGGCATCTGAGCTTGGCTTTCAGGTCCTTCTTTTGTGTAACTTTATGCCTTAGATTCATTCTCTGCTTGCAGAGTGGAGACAGACACCACCCTCACCTTACATGGATGTACAAGGATGCTCTAAAGGCAACTAGATCATGTTGGGGCAGGGAAAAAGTCTTTGGGGTTCATAGTCTGTTCATCCAAATATTTTTCTATCATATGCCCTTGAACTTTAGGCCTTCATATAGAATGTCTGTAGGTAGGAGGAGATGTCTATGAATCTTCCCAAATTATATGCAGAATGTGGTGTGGGGCCAGGGCTTTCATCATCATCTTAAACAGAACCAGATCCTTAAAAGGGCTGAGAATCACAGCTCTATGCAATTTCTCTATTTAAGCACTTACTTTTGTTTGTTTGTTTTGGCCATACTGTGAGGCTTGCTAGATCTCAGTTCCCCGATCAGTGACAGTGTAGAGTCCTAAACACAGGACCACCAGGGAATTCCCTAAGCACTTACATTTGGACAGTACTTTTTACACTTAAAAGGACTCTCAGGGCTCACCAGTGGCTCAGTGGTAAAGAATCTGCCTGCCAATGCAGGAGACACAGGTTCAGTCCCTGATCTGGGAAGACCTCACATGCTGTGGAGCAACTGAACCCATGCACCACAACTGTAGAGCCTGTGCTCTGGAGCCCAGGAGCTGCAAGTACTGAGCCCATGTGTTGCAACTACTGAAGTCCTCTAGCCCTAGAGCCCGTGCTCCAAAACAAGAGAGCCATTGCAAAGAGTAGCCCCTGCTCACCGCAGCTGGAGAAAAGCCTGTGCAGCAGTGAGGACCCACCATAGCCAAAAATAAATAAATATAATTTAAAACATAAAATAAAAAGACTCTCATCAGAAATTTCCTGGAGGTCCACGTTCACTGCCACGGGCCCAGGTTCAATCCCTGGTTGGGGAACTAAGATCCCACAAGCCATGGCGGTATGGCCAATAAATAAATAAAAGGACTCTCACACTTTTGACTTTCCAATCTTCACAATGACTTTATCAGGGAAGTAAGACAAGGATTATTATCTTCATTTAATAAAAGAAGTAGTTAAGGTCCAGGCTAGTGGTAGCTAAGTTTATAATCCAGACTGCTTACTAGTAAATCTTTGGGGAATTCTGCCAGCCACACTTTCTCATCATACTG
Source organism: Neotragus pygmaeus (assembly GCA_006410875.1). NCBI lineage: Eukaryota > Metazoa > Chordata > Mammalia > Artiodactyla > Bovidae > Neotragus > Neotragus pygmaeus. Next base: position 351,656 of record SJYV01032507.1, on the reverse strand, counting down.
AATTGGTACTGTGTGCAAAATTTTAAAACCCTGGGATCCACTCAAGGGGAGAAGTTAGTTACATTTCAGCTGAGCTTCTAGTAGCTGTTCATAGTTGTTTTAATTGGGATTGCTTCAAGAAAGTGGCGGAGACCACAGATGGGCAGTAGAATAAATATTGCATCTTTTTTTTTACCTCAGTGGAACTTGGCTGTTAACTTACCTGCATGAATATTAAATTTGCCATTACTTGTTTGCCTGTTTCACAGCTTACTCATTATTTAGTTTTGCTGTGGTAAGTGTGGAATGATGCAGGAACCGGAATGTGAATGGCACTCTATATATTCCCAATGTTGCCTGTTCAGTGGATGGGCTCCTTTGGTTAAGTCACCCGGGACAAAGGTAAAGATACAGATGTGAGGCCCTTGGCACACCATATGTAGTCTCTGGGGTATCAAGTCCTGAACAAGCACTGCAGGTGATTTTGATTCACTATTATGTTTCACATAATAGTGAAATGTTTCATCTACCTAACACGTGGGCATGCTGTTAAACTTAGCCAGATTTGGTGAGTCTAATCCTCCTCCAGGTGGTGAGTCTAATCCTCCTCCGGGTAGTACACCATTTTAACTTTTTTTTCCCACATATATTTTCTGTAGAATGGCTCTTTGGGGACCAAAATTATGTAGAGACTTCCCTTCAAATCTGCTCTGGGACAGTGATAAAACTATCATTTTGACTTAGCAAATATTGATTTAACCCCTTTGGACAAGTAAATGGGAACACTTGTCTTTTGTCCTGGGTTCTCTTTGGGTATCTGTCTGATATAAGGTAGTCCTTGAGATCTGTGCTCGTTTCCAGACACATTTTTCTTAATGAGTGACACTGAGTTCAGCTGTGCAGTTATAAAGAAAATGGTCAGGGCCACTTCCCAGAAACTCCCTAGAGTGAGGTTGCAAACAGATGTAAGAGAAACTCAACTGCTGACTAACAAGTGGAGTTAAACTGGAAATATTGGATTTGGGATGTGGGCCACCTTCCAAACCAGTTTCTTAGTGGGGCGATTGCATCATTGGTAGAGGTATCTACCTCAAAGTCAGCCTGTACTGCAGTACCAGAAAACCCATTACAAATGAGTAGGCAAATAGTGATGGCAGGTCACCGAAACACAGGAGCTGAGGGGATGCTTGCTTTCTAAGCCTTTGGCACTTAAGAAGTTTGCCCCATAAATTTACAGAAGGTTGTTCACTCGCCCTGTCAGTTCCAGCATCTTCACTGTAAAGGATCTGGGGTCAAGACAGCTGAAGAAGTGCAAAGCCAAAGCAAATGTGCTGAAGGGGAGGCTGGCTGTGAGCCTTCATAGTTGATACCCATGATTACTTCCTGGACTGTGTATATGCTTTCTTTCAGGCACTGGCTTGCCCGAGAGTATGTCTGGTTTTTGATTCCCTACATGATCTATGACACCTACGCCATGTACCTCTGTGAATGGTATCGAGCCGGGGACCAGAGCAGCAGACATTCCCTCACCATTTTTCGAAACTTCCTAAGCAAAAACCGCCTCATGATCACACACCATGTGTTCATTCTGCTTGTCCTTGTGCCCATTGCCCAGGTAATGGCCTCCCGACAGCCACCAAGTCGCTCGTTTCTCTTGTTGAACCGGGCATTCCCCTTTTTCCTCCCCTTCGTTGCCTCACCCGACGGCCTCCTGCCAGCTGCTGCCACAGTGTAGGGAGGAATTACATCTGAAACTTCTGGTCCTCCTTACTGGTGATTCCCTAGCCCTCAGGGCTTCTCCAGCATCTGTCAAAGGTTCTGCCGTTAGTTCACTGAAGATAAAAGCCAGGGACTTCCCTGGTGATCCAGTGGCTAAAACTCCAAACTCCCAGTGCAGGGAGATGGGTTTGATCCCTGGTCAGGGAACTAGATCCCACATGCTGCAACTAAGACCTGGCATGGTAAAATAATAAACTTTTTTTTTTTTTAAGATAAAAACCAATATACAACACAACATAAAGACTGTTTAAAGAAATGAGAGTTGCTCCATCAACTGGTTGTTTGCCCTAATAGTGCCCAGAGAGGGCTGTATACATTATTTTGATGTCACAAAAGCAGAGACTCTCAAAACAGCCTCTTAATTTCTTCCCCAATCTGCTTTTCCCCCCATAAAAAAAACTCACCCAACAAGGAAGAGAAATGGGAATGCAGAGTGGGTAACGAGTCATTCCCGAGGACCTACCAGGTGACAGGTGCTTGGTTTAAAAACTCACAGCTTTCTAATAGTCATTAGAAATTATTAGAAATAATTAGACACGAGTTCCCTGGTTGCTCAGCGGTAAAGTATCCGCTTGCAATGCAGGAGCTGCAGGAGACAAGCGTTTGATCTCTGGATCGGGAAGATCCCCTGGAGGAGGAAACGGCAACCCACTCCAGTATTTTTGCCTGGAGAATTCCATGGACAGAGGAGCCTGGTGGGCTACAGTCCATGGGGTTGCAAGGAGTCAGACACGACTAAAGCAACTTAGCACACACGCAAGCAATCTGACGTGATAATTAGACTGTTAGCCCTCTATAGTAGATGAAGAAAGTGGGGCTCTGAGAGTTCCATTCCTCCTCTCGGGGGTACACTGTGCTGCTTTCCTGAAAGGATAAGAGGAGGAGCAAGAGGGCATGATGTTGACAGGCCTCTCTTGACTGTACTGGGACCCTAACATCAAGCATGGGGCCTGGCACGTGTTTTATGGAACTGATCTGGCTTCAGTGTCCTTGGCAGGACTAAGTGGACACCCAAAAGTGGGCTGCAATTTCTTTTGGCTGACACTGAAATTCAGAGCAAGCCCGGTGTGTGATGTAGTTGCCTCTGGACTCTGGGGATTCTGGGCACTATGGAGGCCCCCCAGTGTGAGCTGGTCTGCACTGGCCCATTGAGTACTTCCCCCCACCCCCCGCCCCCGCCCCACATGGTTGCNAAGTATTTCTAAGCATCTGTTTCTTCATTTATAAAATAGGCAAGGTATCTACCTTATAGCCAGGTCTTGGCACAACTTGTTCCTTTCTCCTAAAATGTTTTCACATGTAATTTATTTGCCTGGATGTTTACTCAAGTTCCAACTCATATATTTACCCTTTTAAAGAGCCCCAGTTAAGAACCTTCCTTCCAGTGGTTCCTCAACCTCCGTTACTTATTTCCCCTTTCCTCTTTCCCTCTGCAGAAGCTCAGGGGAGAGCTTGGGGACTTCTTTGTCGGCTGCATCTTCACAGCAGAACTGAGCACTCCATTTGTATCGCTGGGCAGAATTCTGATCCAGGCATGTATGGGTGGGGTGGCAGAAATAGTGCCAAGGGAACCAGCTCTGCTTTTCCTTGGAGATTAGGGGTGGGGGGGTGGTTGGAGAAATCCCTTTAGTGTTACGAATAGTGGGGTAGGAGACCCTTGAACAGACTTAAAGGTCAATTGGTCTTCGAAGCCAGTGGGAGTAAAATTGTACGTTTGATTTCACATTTGATCCAGTTCTTTATGGTGGCTCAGACAGTAAAGAATCTTCCTGCAATCCAGGAGACCCAGGTTTAATCCCTGGGTGGGGAAGATCCTCTGGAGAAGAAAATGGCTACTCACTCCAGCATTCTTGCCTGGAGAATTTCACGGACAGAGGAGCCTGGTGGGCTACAGTCCATGGAACTGTACAGTCAGACATGACTGAGTGACTTTCACTTTATATATAATTTTTCCTGGTCATAAATGTTTTTTTTTTTTTTTTTAAATGTTTTTAAAATTATATTTGCTTGCACTGGGTCTTCCCTAGTGCTCTCGAGATTTTTCCCTCTAGTTGCAGTGGTTGGGGTCTACTCATCCTTGTGTGTGGGCTTCTCATTGTCGCTTCTCTTGCTGTGGCGTGAAGACCAGTAGTTGTGGCACTCGGGCTTAGTTGCCCCAAGGCTTGTGGAATCTTCCTAGACCAGGGATTGAGTCCGTGTCCCCTGCATTGGCCTGCGGATTCTTAACCCCTGGACCACCAGGGAAGTCCACAGATTTTCTAATCTGCTGTTTCTGGGCTCCTGTCAGCTGAGTGGCTTTCATATCACTGCTGGAAAAAATATGGGACTGTATGCATCTATCAATATAGCAGTGCTTAATCATCTTTTCTACATGTGTCGGAAAAGGAGATGCTTGACGTGAACATTGTGGGACTCAGGCTAGTTACAACCTGAAGGTGACCTTGCTTTCTCCTTCCTCTTCTTTTGCAGCTAAAGCAGCAGCACACCCTGCTGTACAAGGTGAACGGAATCCTCACACTGACCACTTTCTTCTTGTGTCGGATCCTCCTCTTCCCTTTCATGTACTGGTCCTACGGCCGGCAGCAGGGACTGAGCCTGCTCCGAGTGCCCTTCCACATTCCTTTCCACTGCAATGTGGCCAATGCCTTCCTCATCGCACCACAGATCTACTGGTTCTCTCTGCTGTGCAAAAAGGCAGCCCGGCTCTTTGATGTTCCTCCAGCCAAAAAGGACAGTTGATGGGCTCCCATGAGTCAGGCAGTGAGGCCGCCTCTACTCGGTATTCCCTGGACCAAATTGCAAATTGTGTCTTGGGTATTGTTCAGCAGATGGATTTGAGTTTTTCTAAAGGATATTCACTATCACCTCCCTCTTCTAACCTGCCCCTTTTGCAAAAGCACTTTTTCCCTTAGTAACAACTGTTGGATCCTGTCAGAGCTCCACTGGCAGCAAGGTGGTTTTAACGCAAAGCCCAAGGATCCTTCCTTGGGTCTTACCTCCAGGGCTCTGGGAGGTAGAAACAGGGGGTGTGGAGAAAGGAGTACCAAGGTGCTAAGCAGCCGGGCACCTGCCTGGTCCTGATATTGGTGGCTCCCCACCTTTCCAACCACTCAGGGCAGTATCTACACACCGGGCCAGCAGAAGCAAGTGATGACTTGGTTCTTTACATAATTTTTTTGTAATGCTGGCCTGGGAAAATCACTGTGGGTAGGTAGTTTTATTGTTTACTAAATAACCTGTTGGTCCTTTGCCTCATTTTCTCATCCATGTGCCAACATTAAATCCTGTCTACTGACTTCCAATCAGAAGTCTCTCTGGTGGGGTGCAGTAGAAGGCAGGGATGGGAGCCTGAAGCACCTGAGTAGGTAGGAAAGCCTGTGGGGCAGCACCTCTGCAGGCTGACTTGGAAAGACCAATGTCAAACTTATGAACTTGTTGTCAACAGGTAAGATACTGTTCTTTTTAAGTACCCTCAAGCCCAGCTTCCCCCATATCCACACATACAGGATGCTCTTGTTAAAAACTACAGGGGTAACACAAAATGACAGCTGCTGAGCTATTCACTGGGTGACCCCACTTTTTGACACTCCTTTTCCTATGGAGTAGGATGGACTTCAGTATTCCAAACCGTGAGATGTCTCATCTAGACGGCCTCCTGATAAGCCAGAGCTTGTGATCCAAAGCCTGTTCCTCTCTGAGTTACCACCATTTAGCCACAGAAGGCTGGAGAGCAAGAGTGCAAGACAGCCCTGGCCCAAATATGTTTTATGGACTGACTCCTACCTACCATTTGCAAATAGCATCCTCTGGTGCCAACACTAATTATTCCTTAACAATAAGAAAGGATTTTAGAAACTGCTACCATGGAATTTCTTCCCGAGTGGTAGTGAAAAACTAGATTTTTTTAAAAAGTGCCTTTTAATTCATTGTTGTCTGTGAACTTTTAAAAGTCCTGAATGTGTGACAGTGTCTCAGATTTTGACTATTTCAGTCTTTGATGGGTGCCGTTTAAAAAAAAAAGTGTAATTTTTTTTACTTTTTTGTTTACTGTCAGTATATCTATTAATCACCCCTATGGTGATTAAATTGCACTAATATTTTCCAACTTAATTCTCATTTGTGAAATACATTCATGCCGACTTCCAGGAAGTGACTATGTGTCTGTGTTTCTTGTCTGTGTTCTTATTCATGTAACTGGCAGAGGTGGGCTGTTGCGCAGAAAGGGGATGTGTGAACGCTTTCACCCTCTAGGAGGGCCTCGTTCATACCTCACTCTGTTTCTGTAATTCATGGTGCCAAGAGTTCTAGACTTCACGCCCAGTGGTCACATAACTTTAGGCCCTTTCTTCTCTTCCTAGGTGAATCCCAACTAGGAGTCAGGAGGGTGGAAACCCGATTATAGGCCACAGACAGAGCCAGCCCACTAACCTGAACCTAAAGGCGTGGGAGGGAACCCGAATACTGCCTCACTATGATGGGGAGTATGGATCTGTCCCTCTTTGCCTCCCAACTAAACACCTCACCAGTCCCCCGAGTTCTGTAATACATCCTGGACAACCTTAAATTCGCCTTTTCATGCCTCCACACACACCTGCTCCCACGTTTTTCAAAGCCGTGGCAACCCATCCTAGGCAGAAGATAATCGCACCCACCCTTTGAACACGTCTCTGCTGTGTTTACCAGTTTCAGTACAGCCCCTTTGGGATCCAGTGAACAGATGGAGTTAACATGGGGGGCAGAAGTTAACTCAGGACACCCCATTTTCCTGAGGTCACTGACCTACCCCCCAACATCTAATGTTCTTGGCCCAACCTCCTCCTTTTACAGTGGCTACAGGCCTTGTGGGCACACAAATCACTTGGTCAACTGGTAGCAGAAAAAGTCTTTTTTCCTAGTTCCTGCCCTTTCCAAGACACCACAAAGTGTCTCTCAAGAGTTTCAGTGCAAAAGAACACATGTGCCTTGTAATCTGTCTACCTGAGTGTTTCACCTTTAGACTTATTTCTTGGGAGAAGACCAGTGATGAACATGTTCCCCCTAGCTAAGATATCAGGTCAAGCTGAGCCCAGTTTCAGAGTGTATTGAGGAGCCAAGACTCAAAAGAGGCAAGGTGAAACTCAAAAGAGAATTTTATTATAACCTGTATGTTACAAATACCTAAGAAACTATTTTTTTTACAGTTATTGTCTTATTTTGGGGTTTGTGTACAATTCCACATGACTGAAAACTTTCTGCTTCTCTGCTCCAGTCCCCATCGAACCCACCAAGTGGAAGCCCGATTGTTTTCTGACCCACGGAGGTCAGAAGTTGCTGATCTTCTGCAGGAGGGTTTGGCGCCACTCCTTGGGGCTGATGTTCTCGGCGATGGACTTTAAGAAGCGCTGCTCGTTTACTTTCTGGAGCAGAGAGCTGACGGAAGTGTTGGTCTTGCTCAGGGTTTCGTAGCAGGTGAGGATCTCCAAGGCCAAGACATAGAGAGGTTCACAGACCTCCTGGTGGACCATGGCCATAATGTGCAGAACATGACAGAACACCTGGGTATAGAAAAACAGGGTTTCCTGGGTCAGGTCCTGCTCTTGTCCTTGAGCCCAAGGGCCAACCGACTGTATCAACCGAACGGAGTCCAGGAGATTGGTCAGACTGTTGCAGAAGAGCTTGACCACATGGCTCCAGCCCTCCACGGGGAGCCAGTTATGGCAGCTTTGGCTGCAGAGAAACTGAAAAGCTCTAAGCAAGAGTACAGAGAGCTGGAGCTCCTGGGCAAAGGGCTTCAGGTTGAGCAGAGGAACGAACTGTATATACTCCAGGCTGTAAGGGACGTGCAGGAGTTGCTTCTCCAACAGTTTCCGGATCAGCTGGTGAAGGCACTGCCATTCCTGGGGGCTGCACCATGGCATGACCTGCACCAGGGCCACCAGGAAGCCCTTGCTGAACAACCTGACCTCCTCAGGGTTGCCCACATCCACCACCAGGAGGGCGAGCATCTGCTCGGAGATGCTGCTGGAGATGGAGGAGCACTCCATCCAGGCCAGGAGGCCTGTGCCAGGCCCATAGCCGGGGTGAGCCTGGGAGGTCCACTCATCCTCAGAAAGCTTACAGATCTCAAAGAGCGTGGCTGGCACCTCGCACTTGAAGTGGCCCTCAAAGAAGCTCTTCAGTCTCAGGCCTACAGTCCAATCTAGCTGCTCCAGCTTCCGGTGGAGCCAGGACAGGGACTTGACCCAGGTGTCCGGGGAGAAGGTATCGGCATTAGCTGAGACCACCTCACAGAGGAGCTCCAGGATGTGGATGGCCAGGTCCTTTCCGTCCAGGGGGAGACAGCGCTTCTCCTTGGGGAGCTGCCAGTATTTGCTGAAGCCATCAAGGAGCTGGCACAGGCTGAAGATGAGTGGGAACGGAGAGCAGGACTGCAGCCAGTATTCCTCCAGGTTTGTGCTCCCTTCCAGAGTCTGGACGAAGATCTTCAGACTGAGGTCCACCTCTTTGACCTCCAGCATCAAGAAAGGCAGGACAAACTCCTTTAGTATCTCATCCGGCTCGAGCAGAGCAGCGACTGGAATCCCTTGGGGCTTTGTAGGACTCACCAGGCAGCTCAGGAGCTCCAGAAACTGCTTCTCCTCCCGGGGTGTCGAGAGTTTGGTCCAGACCGTTTCTTTGAGGCAGGACACCACGAATGTGGTGGAGTGGTCTGGCCTCTGCTCTTCCGTGAACCGGAGGGCGGGGAAGGCAGTGAGAATCTGAGCCAGGAACTTGTGGGTGCCGAGGTTGGCCACAGCCATGCTGCACACCTTCTTCACTGTGATCTCCGGGTGCAGGATGACCAGGCGGGCCACGGAAGCAACAGCCTTAGCCAAGCCCTGTTCAGAGGCGCTCTGTGTGAGCTGGTTGAAAGTCGTGTTGAGGTCCTCCTGAAAGCCCTCTAAGTGAGCTAACAATTTCTCAGAGAGGCCCTTGCGCCCCCAAGAGAGCAGGACCCCCGAGAGGACTTTATTTTTATCTGGCAGCGAGAGGTGTGTGTAACACTCCAGGATCAAGTCGACCACCTGTTTGATCTGAGGTTCGGAGACGGCCCTGTCTATTGTGCCGACTTCCATCACCGTCTCCAGCAGCTTTAACACCAGGCCCGGCTCTCGGAAGAGAGCCCGGTTGTTGAGCAGGCAGGACAGCCACTCATCTGAGAAGGCCCACTTCCTCTCGGAGGCGACGATGTAGCACATCTCCATGTGGCGGTCCATCTTCTGCTCGATGATGGCCATGGCGATGGAGGCGGTGATGTCCTGCTCACCACCCTTGCTCCTCACCACCCTGTTCGTCTTCTTCAGGAAGTCCCCCACACACTCTGCCAGCTCAGAGACCACCTGCCTCTCCTCCTTGGCCAGGCTGGTGGTATCCAGGTAGAGCTTCAGGTTCTGGCTGAAGGAGGTCAGGCTGTCGCAGAGCCGGAAGCTGTCGTAGCTGGTCCCCTGGCTGCTGTTGAGCAAGGCCTGCAGCTCCTCCCCCCACTCCTGCAGCAGGCTGTGCAGGAACTCGAAGCCCACGAAGATGGTCTCACTCGGCAGCCTGGCCAGGGAGGTCAGGCTGATGTCCCGCTCGGCCTCCTTCACCTTCTCCGCCAGTGCCTGCTGGTGATATGGGTTCTGGGTGTCCGAGTTCCACACAGAGATCACCGTGGCCAGCTTGTCCAGGTACACGGTCGCGGACACTTCCTGGGGGTCCTCCTCCATCAGCGCAAACACGGTCAGCATGTCAGCCAAGTTGGCTAAGGCGCAGCACTTCATCCCAGGGCATAGGATCCTGTCCTGGATTTGTTTCAGTCCCGTGAGCAGCATGGCCAGCAGGGGCATGGTTGGACACACATCTGGATCGGACTTGAACCTCTTTGGGGGGTGGGAGAAGTCATCGGAGGAGGATAGGTACTTGTGGGCCATTGTCCGGAACTGGGAGACCAGGGGGTCCTGCTGAGTGCTCTTGTGCTTCATCATTTCCCACCAGACGTCGAGGAAGAAGGCTACGTCCTTGGAAGAAGTGTCGATGGTCATGTGCTCCAAAAAGCGCTCTAGTTCCGCACGGCAGATAGTGGTGGGCAGGGCCATCAGGAGCTGGATAAAGAGTCCAGAGGCCTCCAGTGACTTGAGCAGCTCAAAGAGGACCGTGTGATTGATGGCGGGGATCATGTTGCCCACAGAGAAGAACACATCTTCCTGCCAGCGGGTTTCCATATCGGAAGGGGTGATGGGATAGGGCTGTAGCACCTTGGCCCAGATGATGATCAGGGCTTTCTTCTTCCAGGCGAAGGGCTGGGAGCAGGCTGTGGCGGAGGAGATCTCCCTCAGAGCCTCCACAATGGGCCGTCCAACATGCTCCCAGTCAGACTTGGTCAGTTCGGCCAGTGCTTTGGGGCGGAAGAGCTGCTCGGCCAGCAAGAAGCCCCCATGCAAGATAGTCATTTCCTCACAGATATTCAAAGGTCCTGCAAAGACAGAAGTCCAACAGGATAGAACGTGATGAAAAAAATTCCAGAACAGTAAGCAGAGGTTAGAGAGAGAGACATCAGTTGGTTGGTGGGCTGTCATGATTAGGGGTACAGAAGATAAGGGTTCTGAGTGAGATTGGTGGGAGTGGGGAAAAGGGGTAGCTCCAGGAGCCGCTGCAGAGCTGGAGTCAAAGGATTTACCTGAGGAATCCAAAAGGACTCCTAGCTCTCTAGGGGCTTCCCTGGTGGCTCAGTGGTAGAGAATCTGCCTGTTAATGCAGGAGACTTGGGTTCAATCCCTCGGTCAGGAAGATTCCCTGGAGAAGGAAATGGCAACCCACTCCAGTATTCTTGCCTGGGAGATCCCATGGGCAGAGAAGCCTGGCAGGCTTACAGTCCAGGAGGTGTCACAAGATTTGGACATAACTTAGCGATTAAATAACAACAAAGCTCTCTAGCCTGCAACTGGGAAGACAACAGGCACCACTGGACACAGGGAGCACAAGAAACGGGCTGGGAGGGAACACTGATCAGTTTTGGTTATTTGGAGTTTGAAGGTAGAACATTAAAGTAGAGATGTCCTCCGGTCCATCTAGTCAAGGCTATGGTTTTTCCAGTGGTCATGTATGGATGTGAGAGTTGGACTGTGAAGAAAGCTGAGCGCTGAAGAACTGATGCTTTTGAACTGTAGTGTTGGAGAAGACTCTTAGAGTCCCTTGGACTGCAAGGAGACCCAACCAGTCCATTCTAAAGGAGATCAGCCCTGGGTGTTCATTAGAAGGACTGATGTCCTGAGACTCCAATACTTTGGCCACCTC
>SJYV01032507.1:246099-336495 GCA_006410875.1 Neotragus pygmaeus | reverse complement strand
CAATGTGCCAAGTGGAGTTTGAGATGGCCTGTGCTGCCATCAAGCAATTGAAGGGGCCAGTGAGCGATCAGGAGAAATTGTTGGTGTACAGCTATTACAAACAGGTCACCCAGGGCGACTGCAACATCCCGGCCCCACCTGCCACCGACCTGAAAGCCAAGGCCAAGTGGGAGGCATGGAACAAAAATAAAGGGATGTCCAAGATGGATGCCATGAGGATCTACATTGCCAAAGTGGAAGAACTAAAGAAAAATGAAGCTGGTTAGGGAGGACAGAGTAGCAGGGCAGCTCTAGTAGGGAAGGAGGCACTTTAAAGACCTTTTGAGGGCTGAAATATCCTGAGGCTGTAACAACCACCGTAGCTGAAACCTCAATAAATCACTTTAACAGTGACTGCTGTTGCACAACTGATGAATGGCGTCTGTGTGATAAAAAGTGAGAGTCCTGGGGGGAGGTATCCAAAATGTATGAAAAGGATCTCTCCTTGAGGGGAAAGTTCTGTCGAAACTGGCTTTCTGTAGGATTGGGTTCCCAGCCTTCCTTTTCCCCAGAGCATATATAGATATTCAGCAGAAGCAGAGGAGATGGGGCAGAATCACGCTCTGACTTGAGGTCAGTGAGACCATTCTCCGGAGGTTCAGTCTCTGGGAAGGGGAGGGGGAGAAGGAAGGAAAGGAGTCTGAGGCCCCTTGTCTCTCCAGGGACTGGTGATTCACTATTAACCCAAAGCCTCTTGATGAAAGTGAAAGTGGAGAGTGAAAAAGTTGGCTTAAAGCTCAACATTCAGAAAACTAAGATCATGGCATCTGGTCCCATCACTTCATGGCCAAATAGATGGGGAAACAGTGGAAACAGTGTCAGACTTTTGGGGGGCTCCAAAATCACGGCAGATGGTGATTGCAGCCATGACTCACTGGAAAAGACTCTGATGCTGGGAGGGATTGGGGGCAGGAGGAGAAGGGGACGACAGAGGATGAGATGGCTGGATGACATCACAGACTCAATGGACTTGAGTTTGGGTAAACTCCGGGAGTTGGTGATGGACAGGGAGGCCTGGCGTGCTGTGCGATTCATGGGGTCGCAAAGAGACTGAACTGACTGAATGGAAACAGAGGGCTGGAAAGTCAGCCTTGAAATGCAACTCAAGAGTCTGCCTGGAGGTGAGGCCCTCCAGCAAAGGATGGACCAGCAGAGGCTTTGGGGAGGAAGTGCTGAGAGAAAGAAAACACAAGGACAGGACCAAACTACAGCAGCCACCAAGTACATACTGCAGGACACGACACTGAGCTTCTAACTAACAATATAGACCAGGAGGGGCCTGGACCAGGGCTGTGGGTACAGCAGCACTCAGACAAGTCCTGCCTCCCTACTTTTCTCTAAAAATCTTGTCTTGCAAATGGATTTCAAATGGTCTGCCTTTTAAGGAAACAATTCAATTCCTACGACTTTTTTCATCAAAGAGAATAAGCCACTAAGGGTCCTGGTTTCTTTTGTTAGAAACCAAGAGGAAAATAGATTTTAAAAGATTGCACTTGATTCAGAAGAGTTCCTTCAGTGAGCTATGAGTCAACACAGACTTAGCAAGGAAGGGGATGTTTAGACAGACATATATTAAATCCTAGCTCAGCCATTCAAAAGCAGTATCATCTTGGACAGATTACTTCTTTGAGCTTCCCTTCTGCATAGGTGGGCATAATACAGACTGCACATTATGACTGTGAGGGTCAAATATTAACAGTATATACTAGTCAAGCCCTTGGCATTGGGTCTGTGCCCATTGTTGGCTCCCAAACCCATGTCTCAGGGCTGCTAAGGGTTAAATAAGATATAGCTACAATGAGTCTGACATGACTGAGCAACTGAACTACAATAAGAGTCAGGACAAAGAGCCTGAGACTTTCCTGGTGGTCCAATGGTTACAACTCCAGGCTCCCAATGCAGAGGGCCAGGCAGGGTTCAATCCCTGGTCAGGCAACTAGATCCCACATGCCACAGCTAAAAGATCTCCCATGTCACAACTAAGACTGGGTGCAACCAAAAAAAAAAAAAAAAAATTCCTGATTACGTGCTTGATGAACTCTGGTTCCCCCAAACCTTTCCACCGTTGGCCGAACTAGAATCTTGCCCCTATTCTTTGTCTTCTTCCAGCTCTGAAACATGGCACTGAGCTCTTAAAGGTGTGTTTCCTCTGGCTGAGAAACTAAATCACTGTACAAACTCTTCAATATTCCTGATTTCTCCCCTCTTTCTCAGGGCCAGTACCTTATGCCCCCAAGGACACAGCTACTCCATCTTCATGGGCCAGGGTTCTATCCTGCCCTTTCCACTGTTTTCTGCTTCAATCCACTGTTCCTGAGGGCATTCCACCTGGCTGTGCAGTGACAGAGGCAGACTCCTAGGAAGAGCTGGGTTGCTGAGGAGTCTCCCTGGGGGTTCTGGGCCTTTTTTCTGGCTCAGGCTGCTCTGCCAGGGCCCCCAAATGGGCTCCCTTCTGACTCTGTAAATTTAATTTTACTGCACTATCCACCCAGTTGAGATGTTTGGAACTGGAAATCCACCTTCCAGAGACATTTGTGTTACTTGAAGGAGTAAGTCCCAGAAACAGTTAATAGCTGGACAAATCCCAAGTGTTTTATCACTTATGGTTAACTGGTGCTTGTGAGTACCCACTCCTTATGTTGATTAAGTGCTTATTCTGTACCAGGCACTGTGCTGGTTGGTATGCATATAAGATCTCTTTTGATGGTCACATCGACCTTTTGAGGATCTTTCCTGTTTCAGATATGGGAACGTTAAGACTCAGAAGCAATTTGCTCAAGATGTCGCAACTCCAAAGCGGTGGGGCTGGGAGAGAGATCTCCGCAGCTGCAGGCTCCAGACTCTTCCAACTCTACCCTCCCACCTTGGAGGAGCTGGTTGGGGGCAGGGTCCAGAACATTCCTCTACAGCTCCTATTACTAGCACACCTTAGGAAGCCTCACCCCAGGTCTTCCAGGACAGCCTCCAGATCTCAGGCCCTTAACAGCACGTCTGGCGGGAGGGGGGTGGCGCTGGGCGAGCAGCTGCAAATTTATACCAGCTCCCCACTCCCTTCTCCCAAACCTGGCCTCTGAGTATTCAAGAGGCACGTGCCACCTCGGCTGCTGCAACCGGCGCCAACTGCTGGTCTGAAGAACGCTAGTCCTGCGCAAAGGCACCAGGCTCGACCCTGTACACACGTGACCTCAGTGAAAAGTTGCCCAAACTCTGTGAAACGGATATGGTTATCATCTCCTTCTATCCACGAGCACCTCAAGAGTCAGACACTTGCTCAAGAACTCAGCAGACGTTCAATGAATGAGACTGTCATGGATCCAAGCGGATTCTCCCAGGCGCTCCCAGAGCCTGGCCTTTTCCAAAGCACGTGCCCGAACCTGACAACTCTCGGGAACGCAAACTTCTCATCCGCTGGGCCCCGGAGCTAGCTAGTGGCGGGCGGAAGAGTGGTGGGCCAGAGCCCGGCCACCCGATCCCCGGTCTCCAGGACACCCTCGCCTTCCCAACTCCCTCCCCGGGCCGGAGGCCTCCCTGAGCCCAGACCCGCTCAGCACTGCCTGGTCACCGCTTGTGGGACCGCGGCCCACGTGGGTTCGGGCCTGGGAAGCCTAACACCCACCTAGGTCCATGGCGGCGACTCCGGCGGCGGCGCGGGCCGCCCCTCCCTCTCCGCGCAGAGGGCGACGTAGGCGTCACGGCACAATGGGCCGCCCCGGGGGGCGGGACAATAGGCCGTGCCTCGGCCCCAGCCCGCAGTCTCAGCTCGGGCTCCGGGCGGTACAGACCCGGCCTCCGCCACCCCGCGCGCACGCGCGATCCTACTCAACAGCCGGCAGCGTTAGGACCGCCAAGCCCACAGCTCCCCCTATCGGCCGGAGTCCTCCCACCAACGAACAGGAAGGTACCCGTGCCCCGCCCCTTCCTCTCCCCGTGCCCCGCCCCCAAAGGACCGCNCCTCTCTCTTTTTTAAGGGTTTTAATGGTGTATCCTGGGGGAGCTGGGAAGGGTTATGGTTTCAGTGGCGCTTATTTTGTAAAGATGCTCATTTCTTCCTTCTTTTCCTAACTTACCAGACGCCTACTGCTTCCTCAAGTGACACTGAGCTGCCGTAAGGCATGGCTAGACACCCCACACCAGGAGGGTGAGCAGAGCTCCTCTTTAAACTCCCGAGGGGGCTCCTGAGGGCGCTGCAGTCACCTCTCCACACCACAGGACCCAGGATGGCAACAGACTTCCCTGACCATCACCCAGCTCAAGTCTCAAGTTCAGGGATTAACACTGAACAGTCTCAGTGTTCCTGACCGAGGGCCTGGGGACTTAGAGGAAGTGAGACACCTCCCCTGCCTTCAGTAGCTTAGAGATGGTGTGCGTGCTCAGCTGCTCAGAAGCGCATGACTCTTTGTGACCCCAGGGACTGTAACTCGCTGGGTTCCTCTGTCCATAGGATTTTCCAGGCAAAAATACTGGAGTGGGTTGCTGTGTCCTACTCCAGGGGATCAAACTCGAGTCTCTTGTATCTCCTGCATTGGCAGGCAGATTCTTTACCATTGCCCCACCTGGGAAGCCCCAGAGATAGCAGGGTCNTGATGCTGGGAGGGTTTGAAGGCAGGAGAAGGGGACGACAGAAGATGAGATGGCTGGATGGCATCACCGACTCAATGGACTTGAGTTTGAACTCCGGGAGTTGGTGATGGACAGGGAGGCCTGGCGTGCTGCGATTCATGGGGTCGCAAAGAGTCAGACATGACCGAGCAACTGAACTGATAGGGTTGGGGGTGGGGGTAGGGCCTGGTCTTCCAAAAAGCTGAAGTCAAGTCCCACTACCAAAAGCCCCTATTGAACACAGGCCTGGTGAAGTTAATGTTTTGAGGGAAGTCACACTTTGAAATTGATGAATTGATGCATCACAACACAGCAGTTGAAAAACACTGGAACGGATGGTTTCAAAATACCAGACTCTGAAAGACACATTTAAGACCATGCAACCAAATTTTTCTTGGGACCAGCCCCTTAGCTAGCCTTGGTTTCTGCTTGGGGATGTTTGTGGGACAGTGTGTCTACATGTGCAAGTGGGATTTGTTTGGGGAGCACAACACATCCCTTGACCTGTGCTGGGGCTAAGGCACCTAAGCTCAGCGTCTCTTCTTAGTGTTCTCATGGAGTCATCAATGCACAATGGCGCCCCGAGACAGGACTGCTAAATGGTATTATTAAAGACATTCCAGAGAAGAAAGCCAGCTGTGGCATGGAATTTCCCAATACTCTCTTCAAACTATTTTCCTAGCTCATGATATCAGGCCAGCTCCAGTTCATGGAGGATTATTTAACAACAGAAGTGACAACCATAAAGAAGACTTCAAAGGGTAAAGGAAACCAGATCTGGCCAGGTATCTCCTTCAAGAACTTGTGTTCACATATTTTCAGAAAGTTGCTGCAGACTAACCGCATTTCCTAAGAATCACGTGTACTCAGGATACCACAGTGACTATAAAGGACCATTCCTCTTAACTATAAACTGGACAAGACCCATGCTGTACAATGGTGCTGTTCTCTCTGGAAGATACTATGAACACATTTTGATGCTTTTAGGACCATGATTCACATTAAATGTGAATTAATAGTAAAAATAATAATAGAACACCTTGTTCCAAAATATGTTGTCAATTTAGGTGCTGTAGTAGATAGCCATACCATTCTGTAAATCATTAGAAAACTCAATAAATTATAAGGACTCTAGACAGCAACTGCAGAATACTTTTTTTTTTTTTTAAGTAAGGTATAGTATACACAGTGTGCTAAAATTTTGGGAGAAAGGGAGAGAAAGAACATATGTGTATGCTTAATGAGGAGAAAGGGGGTATGGGATTGATGGGGAGGAACAAGGCTTTTCAGTAAGTATCTTTTTATACTGTGTTTATTTTTGAACCACTGACCTTATAAAGGGTCTGAAGCAAGGGTGCTTCTTCTCTTTAAGGATGAAGTAATAAGTTTTCTACAGATTTCTCAAAGGTAAAGGAAAGCTATCTTAGACCAAACTGAAATTTCCCATCAACTTCTATCATAAATTTCAGTGGACAAGGGGGAACCCTCCTGGAAACTCTGCTAGATCACAATGACATCGTGGGACAGGTGAGATAGGCAGAAAGTCACATTAAGGAGCATTGAAAGTCCCTAGCTTTGCTAATTCCATCCCAATGTCAGACAAATGGGGATTTCATACTAACTCTCCAGGCTAACCTGGGAGAACTCCCATATTACAGTCTTTCTGGATTTAAACCCAAGAGAGATTTGAACTTCAACTTAATATATTAGGACCACAACCTTGAAGGTCAAAAAAACAAAATCACTATTCTGAAAACACAACTCTGGAGAAATGGAGGAACTTTCCAATTTCATCTGTTTAAAAACATCAGTGTGGACAAAACTATCTTTAAACCTTTACATCCCCAGAGGAGGGAAAGTAATAACTTCTGGTTTAAAATTAGCAGCTGCCTATGCAGAGGTCAACTTTTGGACTGCTTGATAAAAGGTGAAAGTGGTACAGTAAATGGTTTTAGGATAAATAAAATATTAAAGACTGCAACAAAGGAAAAATGACAGGCAATGAGAGTAATAAAAGTGGGCTGATATCATAAAGCTAAAATGTCCCAGGTAGCTAAACAGCATTCAGTTCTCTTGTGCAGAGCTCTCTTATGCAGAGTTCAACATTTAAGAGAAAAAATTGGGGGTAAGACAAAGAGGAATCTAGCATCTGTTTAGTACTTACATAAACAATCTTAGAAGGCCACAAGAGGAACTTCCCTAGTGGTCCAGTGGTTAAGACTGCATACTTCCACTGCAGAGGGCCTGAGTTTGATCCTTGTCAGAGAACAAAGATTCCACATACCTTGCAAAATAGAAAGCTACAACAAAGCAGTCTAACACACTGGCAAAGTAAAGTTTCTTTTCAGGAAAACAGTATTACTAGAGAGAAACATCAAGAATTACTTAATAATCTAACAGAAAATCTGAGAATGAATCATAGTCTAAAGAAGACAGACGAGGCATTTACTTGATTATTCAAAATTCATATAATAATTTCCCTATCCATAGGAAAAAGGTGAACCAATTGTGGACAGGACAAACATAGTTCGGTTTGTACTGCAACTCACAATTGGTTTTAGAGGCTATGATTTACAAGTAATTTCATGTATATTGTGCAGGAACTGGTAACTTCTGAGTCAGTCCTTTTCAATCTCCTTAGTTTCTTCCCTAAAGTGTGAAACTGACCACCACCTTTAAATAATGATTCTTACAAACTGGTTGTAACAGCTTGATTTCAGAAGCATAATTTCCAAAAAACATTTCATAATAAACACGCGCAACTTGTTTCCAGTGATAAAAAGTGATTTGTTCTGCAGAATCAAAAAGAAAATAACAAGAAAATATTTTAATAGTTTTTCACACTTACGAAATAATCTAATTCATCTCTAAGAAATCTAACATGGTCACTTAAGAGGATTAAAAGCAAAAACATACACATATATAGAGAGAGACAAAGAAGAAACTAACAGAGCCAAGTGTGTAGCAACATTACACATTACATCCTTCTGTCTTTTTCTGACTAAAAAATTTAAAGCAAGGTATATCGGAATGCTAACTAAATCTTTTGGTTCAAGGCACGAAATTTCTTTAAAAGTTTTTATGTGTCAAGGCCTGCCAGAGTAAGACATTAGAAAAGCATACTGTCTCCAGGTCCTGGAAAGACTCCTGCTTTAAGTAACTGATTTGGATTTATCTGGATTTAGTTGTTCTCATTAAACCTACATGCTTATCAAAATTCCCGCAACCCTCAATCAAAGGTCATGTTCCATACAGCTGTCCCAGCCTGGAAAAGAATTTATTACTAATCTAATAGAGTTCCATACAGAATGTACCCTTGCAGTGACAGCACAGATGACAGCAAGAGTTCCTTAAATGAACTGATGATGATAGGATTTTCTAAAATATATCAGAGCTTTTAAAGTTTAAAATGCATGCATCGTCACCACCTCAGCCTCTTTGCCTGTACAGGAAACCACCAAGATGTGAGAGCATGCATCATGTAATGCACACGTCAGGGCTCACGTGTTGGGCAAGAATCACCAAGGCTTGTTGCATGTGATGTCTTCGTTTAACCTGTTGCCTTTGGTTTCTTTTGTGCAGCAAACCATTCATCACTTTTATCTCCTGCAATTGCCTGTACAAACGAAATTGGAATTACTTAGTCTCAATCCAGAAAATAAAATTTACAATCTATTTCGTACCTTACTGCCCACAATCAAGAAATTAATAATTAAAAGATGTTCATTCAGTAGAGTCTTGTGTTTACTTTGACAGATGTTGCTGTTGGGTATTGAGCAACTGCTTGCCAGTTCTCACTCTGCAGAGTAAAGGGCAGAGCCATCAGCCAGGAAGTGTGGCTGACGGCTGGCTGGCGAGCAAAGCCAAGCACACCAGGCTGTGGGTTCTTTGGAACAGAAAGTGTTGGCATTCTTAGCATCTCGGTGGGCTCCCAAGAAAATCTTTATTTTTATTTGACTGTGCCACACAGCACATGGGCTCTTAGTTCCCCCACTGCAGATCGAACTCACACTTCCCTGCAGTGGAAGCACGGAGTCTTAAGCACTGGACTACCAGGGAAGCACCCCTCTCAAGAATCTTCAGTGCTCAGGAGACTCAGTCTAATCATGAGACCAAACATGAAAAGTTATTCTGACAGTAATGAGCTTGGAACTGTTTCCTTTTCTCACACCTCCTTGGTGTGAGAAACAACCCTTGGGCGGAGGCCGGAGATCTACCTTGGTTAATAAACACGGTTCAGTGGGACTGAAAGGGGGTGAGCTGGGGAGGAGGGGCTGCGCACACTGAGGCCCGACATGTCACGTGCTCTGCCAGAGTTCTGAACTTACCTCGGAGGCAACAAAGGGCCATCAGAAGATTTAACAGTTTTTAACTTATTGGATTTATGCTTTAGAAAGCCTACTGCTGGCATCAGAGATTGACCAGAAGCTGGGAGGAGGTTTGTGCAGTATTTGGAGGTGAAAACGAGAGCCTTTTCAAAAGAGAAGTAGACAGGGGATTTCCCAGGGAGAACTCTCAGCTCTTGGTGACTTGTTGCTAAGAGAATGTAGCGGTGAGGAGCAACAATATTCAGAAATGGCTCTGTGTGTAAATCTAAAAGTATTCTAAAATAAGAAGCATATTAGGGACTTCTCTGGTGGTCCAGTGGTTAAGAATCTGCCTTGCAATGCAGGGGACACAGGTTCAATCCCTGGCCAGGGAACCAAGATCCCACATGCTCTGGGGCAACTAAGCCAGTGCACCGCAACTCCTGAAGCCCACACACCACCAATTAGAGTCCATGCCCCGCATGACAGCCAAATAAATAAATACTTTTTTTAAAAAAAGGCATATTAAATGTTAAAAGAAAAACTGGCTTTGAGGATTCTAGCTTAAACAACTGTGATAAGAGATATACAGTACTACCAGGGGAGGAAGCAGAGTACAGAAGAGGAAAAAAGAACTGCCTTTGAAACCTGAAAGACCTCTCTTTGGGCCCCTGCCCTGCTAACTTGTGGAATGTATAATACTGAGTGACTTATTCTTTTGAAACTCAGTTTCCTCATCTGAAAGAGGAATGCTATCCACCTTGCAAATTTTGGTAAGAGTTACAGAATACAGGTAAGGCACTTAAGAACATATCAATATAGGAGATGCTTACTAAACAGTAACTTTTGTTTTCCTATTACATTAACGAAGAATGGATCCGAAGTAAGACAAAGTAAGTTATAGGCTTGTGGAGTTGTACTGTTCATAAGTTTGTCCAGGTTAAGAGGCTCTTTGGCTGTAACACTAGCGTGACACAAAAAGCACTGGGCATAAAAGGAAGAGCTGATAAACTGGACGGAAAGAAACACCTTCTCTTCAAAAGACTCTATTAAGAAAATAAATAGGCAAACCACTGTATGGGAAAAGTACTCATCTTTACAGATTATCTAACAAATACTTGTATCCAGAAGTCCAACACATCAACAAGAAAGAGCCAAAAATTTTTTAAATGTGGATTTAATGGGCCTTGAAAAATATGCAAATATTCAAATGAGTAAAAGGACATTCTAGGATAATAAAATAATGTAAGCAAAGACACACAGAGTGAAAGTAAACTCATATTTGAGGTTAGAGAATGGCTAAAATGTAAAGTAGATCACTGGTGTGTCTGATGGTTAGTTTTTCATGAAACTCAATGGATCAGGAAAGTCATGCATATCGATATAGTTCAATCATACTAAAGCCAATTAAAAAATACACAGCAGTAAAGGCAGAAACAAAATATATGGGACAAACTAATATATAAAACCATTTTTAGATGGCCAGGGAAAATGTAATAAGAACTGGATTTTAGGTGACATTAAGGATATACTGTTGACTTTTTTTGGCCACACCGTGTGGCATGGGGGATCTTAGTTCCTGGGCCAAGGATCAAACCCATGCCCCTTGTATCAGAAGCATGGAGTCTTAACCACTGGACCACCAGGTAAGTCCACATTGTTGATCTTTTAAGTGTGATGATGTCGCTGTGGTATACAAGAAAATTCCTTAACTTTTACTTTTTAAATTATCTTAAAATGTGTAAAACACTTAAGTATTTACCACTGAAATGACATGGCATCTGAAATTTGTCTTAAAATTCTCCAACAAACATCTCCACTGCCAAAAAAAAGTGGAGTGGAAAGGAATGATGAAAAATTATGGCAGAACTGATGAGTGATAATCACATAGGGATTTATTGTTCTCTTTTGTGTATATTTGGAATTTTTAATCATAGCATCACCCAACTCAATGGACACAAATCTGAGCAAATTCCAGGAGGTGGTGGAGGACAGAGGAGCCTGGAGCGCCACAGTCCACACAATCTTGAAGAGTCAGACACAACTTAGCGACTGAATAATAATTAAAATTAAGGCAAGAAATGGACAAAAAGATAACACACAAATGTTGGTGAGGATTTAGAACAGCTGGAACTCTTCTATACATACATGACTGATAGTTTAAAAGTATTCAATCACTTTGGACAACTCTTTGGCAGCTTCTTAGAAAGTAAAACAATTACCCTCCCAGGTATTTATGCAAGAGAAATGAAACATACGTCCACCAAAAGAGTTACAGGAGACTGTTCATAGCAGTTTTCCTTATAATAGATAAAAATATGGAAAGAAATTCCAATGTCCACCACTGGAAGAATGGATAAGCAGATTACTACGTTCATAAAACTGACCACCACTCAGCAAAGGGAAAAAAAGAACTCGGGAATGTGCAATTACATGGAGGAATCTCAGAAATGTTACTGAAAGAAGCCATTCCATTTGTATGAAGTCTAAGAATAGGCAAAGCCAGTGTGACAGAAGTCAGAACAGCAGCTGCTGCTGGAGGAGGAGTGGGAAGCTAAAAACGGGCATAAGAGAGCTTTCTATTAATGATGAAAGTGCTCTATATTTTGAATACTGAATATGAGTTTATGAAAGTGTCAAAATTTATCAACACAAACACCAAATTTCTGTACACTTAAATTCAATGTATATTTTACCTCAGTTACAACAATCAAAAATGCCTGTTTAGAGCTTAGGGAGGAGTGGGAACTAGAAATTAAGAAGTTTAGAACAGATGATGGCTGAAGCTCAGAGCAGAGATAACCAGAGGCCCAAGTAACTTCTCAGAGAAAAGAAAGAATGTACGAGGAGAGTAAAGGACAGCCAGAGTGGGACCGTGGGCAACATCACTTCAGGACCACCCACAGAAAAAGGTGCCTGTGGCTGAGGGGAAGCCGTCAGACAGACAGGAAGATGGCGGAATCTCCAACATCAAGGGAAAAAGAGAGACGAGGAAGTCGGTCAGTGATGAAAGAGCAAGAACAGTCTAGCCAATCTGCCAACTGAGAGGTTGCTGGAGATTCCATTTTTCCTTCATGGTAGAAACACTAAAGCTTCTGTACATTTCTAGCTTTAATGAACCTCAACTGAGTGTCCGTTATTATGTCAGCAGTTTGCCAAGCACTATAAACCACAAAACAATCCTGGGAGGTGGATAACCTTATTTTCTCACATTTCTGTATAAGAAAACTGCAGTTTAGAGGAAGTAAATTTCTTAAGGTCAGTCACATAGATACTAAGTGACGAAACCAGGACTGGTGGATTCATTCCTTTCAGCAGCAGCAACCCATTCACCGAGCACCGACTACCTACGAGGTATGAGCAGGAAGCTGGGGAACGACACTTCACAATGGCTTTGCAGGCTGCTAGAAGATCATGTCTGATGAGGATGAAAACCAGTCACTGGATTTGGCAAGAGGAGGTCACTGATGACGTCAACGCAAGCGTTTCGTCCTATCACCGTGTGATAGGAATCAGTGTGGGACAGAGTGAAATGTGAATGGAGGGTAAGAAGTAGAAATGGTACCAAAGAAATTAACACAACAAAAAAAAAAGAAAAAAGAAATTAACACAACATTATGAATCAACTATACTTCAATTTAAAAAAAAGCTATGAGATCATAGCATTCGTGGCCAAAGAAATGTGTGACTGTCTCCTCCGTTTTGCAGGCAGGAAATCTGGGTTCAGAGATACTGGGAATCTGTGCTGAGATCCCCAGGCCACAAAGCTTCATCTGGAGCGGCAGCCCTCACTCCCCTCCTCAGGAGCCTCTTCACGATGAGGCACAATCTGATGTACTTCCTCCGTTTTCCTTCTCATATTCTGAAAGCAAAATCCCCCCTTTGCCTCAGAAAACAACTCCAGTGAAGTTTCTGCTGCTGTCCCTCACCCCACCCTTCTCACCATCTGCAAACAACTAGCTTCTGGGTTTCTCATTAAAAAGGGATGACTTACTCCATCAATCACTATCCTGACAAAATTAGACAGTAAACACACACACACACACACACACACACACAAAGAAGTAGAAATGGCGTGCAGGGAGATTTTAGAAGGAACCTGGAGAATGGATATGGGGTGGATAAAGAGAGGTTTTCAAGATGTTGGAGTTAGTTTGTACGCTGGTGAGAATAATCTGCCAGGAAGGAAGAGGACGATGCTGTAGAATGGAGAAGACATGACCAAGGGGCTAAGACAGTGAGAGGATGGCGGGCGGGCACTTCTGGTCTCTGAGCAGAACAGTGATGTACTCAGCAGCAGTGGTTTCCTCAAGGCAGCCCGAGGGAAGGCACAGATGCTGCACCCCGCCAAGAGTCACACAGGTGGTCATGAAGTTGACACAAGTCTCTGGCTCAAGTCACACCAAAAGCAAAACTACAGAGTTCTGAAAGTCAGAACGGGCCCTTCTCCATACACATTATCCCCTTCGGCCAAAGCGGATAGGAATTTAGAAATGAGACTCACGTTGTCCAATAATTTGTTTCCCTCTGGATCCACCTTTGAGAGTTCTCGAAATGCTTCATCCCCCACAAAGCAAATTTCATGTCCATCCTACACCAAGAGAGAAAAGAAATTTGGCAGACACCTCAGAAGAAAACCCTGGGGCAGCCTGTCCCCTTCCTGGGTGATACTTACAGGGTCAGCCAAAATGATCACTTGCACGGTCGCCTTCCCTGGAGTGTCCAGACTCACCAAGGGAGTTAGAATCTTCTGGTTCTCCCTTTTCATCAAGTCTTCTAAGTCTGACAACTTGAGGAAAACAAAAAGGCGCAGTGAGCAAGGGGTGCCACACCACGCTGGGGCCGTGGTCCCCGGCAGCCCTGGAGGACTCTCAGATCAACCAGAGAGAACCCTGGCACCACCTGTTTGATTTCTATTATCTCAGCTGCTCTCAAGACAACTGCCGAACTTCATACCAAAGCCACACCAGCATGAACCTGGAGCAGGGAGGGCCAGGGCTCCTGGCTCTTGGAAGTCGCTAGTCACAGAGTTTCAACAGAAGACCTGGTACCAAACATTACCTCTTTCTGAGGGCAAGAAAAGGCAATGCGTCCAAAACCTGTTGCGTGATCAACTTTCCCCGGGATGGCCTGCAGCTCCAGCTTACACTGAAAAGACATGAGAAAGTGGGTCTATTTTTCAGAACAATTCACGTGATTAAAAAAAAAAAAATTCAAACCAGGATAAAGGAATAAAGTAAATTCTAAGTCTCCCTCCTACTGCCACCCCAGTGGCAACCAATCAGCTATTTCCTGTGTATCCTTCTAGATACACAGCATAGGCATATGTTCTTTATTTTTTTCATACAAATGGTAACATAATTTATATATTATTCTTTCCCTTGCTTTTCTCCAATTAACGTTGCCATCTCAGCACATACAGACTCATTTTTTTGATGGCTGCTTTAGTAATCCATTCTATGCATGAACCATAAATCACTCAACTACTCAATCTATAGAGCATTTAGGCTATTTATTTTCTTTTGTTTGTTTGTTTACACTGGGCCACTTGCAAGCTTTAGTTCCCCCACTAGAAACTGAATCCAGGCCCTCAGCAGTGAAACGTGGAGTCTTAACTAATGGACCACCAGGGAATTCCCTAGGTTATATCTTGCTATTACAAATAACGCTGCAGCAGATAGACTTGTACACACTCCTTTGTGCACATGTAGGATGAGTACTCTATGAAACAAATTCTTACTAGACTTGCTGGGTCAAAGTACAAGGACTAAATCATGCTCAAATGTTACTCTTTTTAAAAAAAGAGAGGAAAACAGATGATCATCATTGCATTAAGTCTTGCCTACATCTCCTCTGACTCAGCAAATCCACTCCCGAAAGGATATATCTCCAAATATAAATAAAGGTAATATCTGGGTGGTGAGTTTCCTGGCAGTTTTAATTTTCTCCTTTCTGTTCTAAATACTGAATTACTATGAAGAAACTACGTGAATAACCTTCATGTTAACCTCATTTATATGTCAAATCTAAAGTAACAGATTCTTTCTTTCCAACATTGCTCACCTGGTTATCAGCATAGCCCAGCAAAGCCCTGTGTTCCTTCTCATCTTTTTCATAAATTTTCATTCCCAGGAGATGAGACCAGTAGTTCAAGGACTTCTGAATATCAGACACTGCTAGAGTTACTTTTAATACAGGATCTGTAAGGTAACAAAAAAAAGGAATGGACAGGGCAGTGCAAACGAATGGAACTGCAGGACCCAAACAGGCTCAGGTATATATAAGAATTTAGTTTATGATAAGAAAGGGATTTTAGGTCGGTATGAAAGGCCACATTGTTAAATAAAAGGCATTAAGGTAACTGGCTTCTTACAGTGGGAAGAAGCGACACCTTTAAACTAGATAGCAAAATACATTCCTGATGGGTTAAAGGGTTAAATTGAAAGAATGAAACCATGAAAATACTTGAAACAGGTGATTATTTAAACAATTTTGGGATGGAGAAAGATCTTTTATTTAATCTGACATCAAAGATAGAAAAACCATGAAGAAGAAAATGTGCTAGGTTAATCATTCAAAATGGAAAACTTGTACACAACAACCAAAACAAGAATTACAATCAAAATTAAAGACTAAACTACAAAGTAGGAAACATCTTTTTTAACAACAAAAATCAGCAAGAAGTCCTTAATATTTAAGTCACCTTTCAACATCAATAGGAAAAAGATGCCCATCCTAGAAAAATAAGCAAGAGGCATGAAGCAGCAATCCATAAAAGGAGGAACATGCAAAAGCACATTTAACCTCACAAAGTTAGCATTCAAATAAAACATTTTGTTATCTAATCAGCAAATGATTTTTAAAAGTTCACAGAGTTAACTATTTACAGTGCAATGGGAAAAACTATATTGGCAGAGTGTAAATTAGTAATATTTCTGGATAACAATTTTGACAGAATGTGTCTAAAATATGTCCCCTGATTTTGAAAGAACAATCCCATTTTCAGCAATTAAGGAAATAACTGTGGATGTGTGAAGGGCTTTCATCAAAGACACTCATCACAGTTGCTCATGACAACGAGATACCAGGGACAAAGTGAATTTCTAACAACAGACAACTGTTTCTCTTCCTATGATGTCACACAAGGAAATCCCGTATGTATCCGATTATGTATTTCTTTGGATTAAAAAGTTGGAAGGATAGACTCTAAAATGTTAACAGTGGTTATCTGTTTTCTTCTTTCTGCCTGTTTGTCTAGGGAGAAAAAAAAAACAAACCTGTATTTTTGTAAAAAAGAATAACAGTTATATTAAAATGCTTAATATTACTGGAAACTTCTATTTTGTACAGTGACTTTTGGAAGAGCTGCCCCAAGTCTCCATCTGACTATGGTAAACTCAATGTAGTTTTCTTCAATTTTCACTGCCTTAGCCCTGTTTGCTAGACTAGCAATACCATGACTAAAGCAAGACGTCTGTCACAGGAACCTCTCCCTGGCAGATTAAAGTTTTCCCCATTCATCGAGAAATCAACAAATTCCAACTGACTCACACCCTGAAGGGATGCAGGGACAGGAATAGTTGCAGTGGGTGTGACTACACAAGAGTGATTCATTCAAAGGATGGACACCCCCTCGACTAAGAGATCTGACTATACTACCAACCAGAAATTAATGCTCCCAAGGTGTTATCATTGCAAAGAACAAAAACATCTCAGGCCTCGGGCACCCACCATTATTTTACACACTGAAGTATCACGAAGACTATGGAAAAAGCATACAGCGAAATTAATGGCAGGAGTTAGGTGTCAAAGTTAGTATTTCAAGCACCAATCACCTATCAATAAAAATAACCATAGAAATCCCTTACATCACCTGGGAAGTTCCAAAAATACCATCTCTCAGTAAGTCCCACAGCACGAGTCTAAGCCCCCACACTGGAATCATTGTTCTTTCTTCTTCTGAGCTCTGGATGAAAAGCATGTAGCATTAATCCCAACCATCAGACTCAGTATGAGGGGCGCCCAGGAGCGGAGGCAGACCAGCGTGGGGGAGGAGAAGGTCTCCACTTCGGGGCTTATTCACGGAGCGAATGGCTGGCACAAGTGCCCTTTCTTTTCCTTTTCTTGCTTTTGGTTCTTTCTTGGCAAAGCAGGTAGCAGAATTTTCAGCAGTACACGCAGGACGCATGAGGATGCCTGAGGTCCTTGAAAGGCGGCGCAGTTTCTCTCACTGCGGGGCTCAGTGTGGGGGCTCCTCGCCTCACTCACCCGCACTCACTGAGAACCAGCACTGTAATCTGGGAAACTGTCCTCAGCCAAGGGAGACGACTAACTGGTCTAAGGATAAATCTGCTTCTCTTGCCTGCCTATGACTGGTTCGGGAGCAGGGTATGTGAGTCAACTCTGACCAGGAAGTTTGCTAGAAGACTCTAGGGAAGTTTTGCTGTGCTTTTAAAGAGCCACGGGAAGTCAGTTTCTCTTTCTCCTACCAGATGAGAGTATGTGGGCGGGTAGCCCCAAATGCTACTGGCAGTCACCCCACCACTGTGAGGGGGAGAAGCGGACCACTGAGGACAAGAGGGTGGAGAGAGAGATCTGGGTTTCTGATGCCATTGCTGAGCTGCTAGATCAACAAACCCCGAAGTCTCTCTGACTGAGACACAACATCTGCTCTATGAACTGAGACATTTTTTTTTACCATTCAACCTAGAGATGGGTTTTCTGATATTTGCAGCTGAAAGTATCCTACATCAACACATTATCAGTAGAACCGAACCACTCCAGAACACTGATAGGGATGCACCGAAGTTTTGACACAAGCATATAATTTCTTAGAGGACAAGTAACAACACTGGCTTGGGAAAGACGAGTCATGTCAACACAGAGACTCCACAGGAGATGGAAGTCAAGCTCCCTCACTCCTTCTACCAGATGCCTTTAGACAGAGGGCTTTTGTCAGTCCAGATATAATTACCTGACTGAGGTGGACTGCAGTCCTGCAAATAGAACTTATATCCTCCAGGGTCTTTGGTTTCAAACACACCGTCTCCCACTTCACTGAGCGGCCACTTCAGCTTCCTAGCGTTGCTGACAGCTTGCCTGGAAGCCACTGTGATACCCTATTACAAATGACAGAACATAATCATCCAAGAACATAATCACAACAGAGCTTCTTTAGAAGATAATAAAGTAAAACCCCACTGCCTTTATGTCAAATACCTAAGATTTAAGTGGCTTTCAAAACTTTCTGCTACTAATTTTGAAGTCCGTCTTGGGCATTTTTCTCCCACAAAGATTCCAAACTTTGTGGATGGTAGGCCAGAAATTCAAACGCCAGAGAAATTAGATCCATTGAGTAACAAAAATCGGGCTTCCCTTGTGGCTCAGCTGGTAAAGAATCCACCTGCAATGTGGAAGACCTGGGTTCGATCCCTGGNTTCTCCCACAAAGATTCCAAACTTTGTGGATGGTAGGCCAGAAATTCAAACGCCAGAGAAATTAGATCCATTGAGTAACAAAAATCGGGCTTCCCTTGTGGCTCAGCTGGTAAAGAATCCACCTGCAATGTGGAAGACCTGGGTTCGATCCCTGGGTTGGGAAGATATTCTGGAGATGAGAAAGGCTACCCACTCCAGCATCCTGGCCTGGAGAATTCCCTGGACTGTGAATTCCACGGGGTTGCAAAGAATAGTCAGACACGACTGAGCAACTTTCACTTTCACTGACAGAGAAAATTCCCCCTCATTTTCAAGATCCGGTCAGAGAAATCTTGATCTTATCCTTGGCTTGCCAGCTACCTAATTAAACTTTTTTAACTTTTAAAACCAAAAATATAAACCATCCTTTATTTAAGTGTAATCAAAACACCTAAGAATGTACACTATGCCTTCCAATATATCTGGCCTCGTTTCTAGCTTGGATGGTAGATCAGCCTCTGCCTTCAGTCTTGTTGATCCATCAGCCACTCTGCGACTGGAGTAAACATTCTGAAACCCACCCTACTGGATGGCAATCCCAAGTTGTCATTCTTCCGCTTAAAACACTTGATGGCTCTTCATTTTACCCTGGGATGGCTTATGATGGCCTAAAAGGGCCAAGACGATCTGACCCAGGTCATTTTTTATTTCTGGCTGTGTTGGGTCCTTGTTGCGATGAGAGTTCCTCTCTAGTGTGGCGAGCAGGGGCTCCTCTCTAGACGTGGTGTGAGGACTCCTCACTGCGGTGGCTTCTCTTGTTGCAAAGCACGGGCTCTGGGGTGGGCGGGTGTCAGCAGTTGCAGAACGTGGGTTTGGCAGCCGCAGCTCCCAGGCTCTAGGGTGCAAGCTCTTGAATGAATGAATACAGTGTATGCAATGCCACTTTTTTATCCTTAAAACCTTGTCAGATTTTCCTGTGACTGGGATTGACTGTAATCGCCTGAACCAATCACAACTGTCCACAAGAGAGAAAACATTTCTTGGGATGGTGCTGAGGATCTGATGAACCAATGATTCTGGCCTCTCCACTTCTCACAGCTCAGCCATTCCCCAAGGGGAGTCCTGTCTCCTTCAAAGCTATCTCTACATCTCGAACTTGATTTCTAAATGCTGGGAGAACACATTTCATCCTGAAGCCAGCTTGGAGACAAATGCCCAAGCATGTTTTTTGGTTTTGTTTTTTTTTTAATATTCAATACACTTTTATTATCATTATTTTTTAAATTGGAATATAACTGCTTCACCACATTGTGTTAAGTTTCTGCTGTACAACATGAATCAGCTAACTGTATACATAGATCCCCTCCTGGTGAGCCTCCCTCTGACAACCCACCCCAGTTTATTTCTTTTTAAAATAGAAATCATGAAACTGATTACTAAAGCACACCCAAAGTCATCAGTTCAGTTAGTCATCATTATCTACAGCTGTCTCAGTGACCCCTCAAACATAAAGCCAAAAACAGGCTAGAACAAAATGGTACTTACCAGGAAGTCATTGCCAAGCTGGTAGCTGCCGATGCCGTAATTGTAAGTCAGTTCTGTGACAAAGTGATCACCCTCGGGTCCATACCCCACCATTGTTTTACTCCACTTCCCATCATAAGGCCTAGAAAAGTGAAAAGAAAAAAAAAAAAATCCAACCCAGTGATCACAGACAAAAATCTGCTTCAGGCCGCCCTCAGAGAGCTATTGGAACAAGAATAGGGCAGTCCCCTCTGGTCCTCCAAGCACCCGTAAGGACGCGACAGACTTAGCCGGTGCTAAGAGCAGCTGTGGGCAGTGCTCAGGAGCCCCGTCAACAAAGGCTCCCAGGACCACCCGCATGGCACTTACTTGAGGGAAAGATTCATTTACCTTTCCTTGAAAGCAGGGGGCTGCATCCTATAGGGACAGTTTTCCCACCTGACCTTAACTTATGTTTTGCATATTTGTTAACAAGCATGCAACTCCCATCAGGCCTTGGAATTTCAGGCCACGACTACTGAGCTTAACTAAGAGATACTCGATAAGACATTGCTTCATCCACAGAATATATTTCTTTGTAACCCTGAAGCTGCCTCTCTAATCTCTTATTTCTGTTTTTTACTGCCTCCTTAATTTCCTCTGCTGCCTTCTACCTGCTTTGAGAAACTACTTTCTATTCTCCAGGGGTATTCAAAGCTTAAGGAGATGTTGAGAAACAAAGTGTCATACCCATTACAGGCAGCTTTGCAGCCATCCTCAAATTCCTCATGCCGAAGAATCTGGTAAGGGAATTAGAATAAATGGCAAAGTTTTCCTCGTACTGCACACAGCATGTTTAGCACAAACTAAAATGTCAAAACACAGACATCATCATTTGCAAGCTTTTACATTTAAGATGAACAGAAGATGACGAGCTGGAGATCTTTCCCAGGCTAGAAGATGAGGTAAGAGAGCATGCCTTGATACTGGGCTTCCCTGGTGGCTCAGTGGTAAAGAATCTGCCTGCAGTGCAGGAGATCCAGTTTTGATCCCTGGTGCAGAAAGATCCCACATGTTGCTGAGCAATTAAGCCCTTGGGCCCCAACTACTGAGCCTGTGCTCTAGAGCCTGGGATCTGCAACTATTGAGGCCATGTGTTGCAACTAAGGCCCATGCACCCTACAGCCCGTGCTCTGTGACATGAGGAGCCACTGTGCTGCAACTATAGTCCCACTCGGGGCAGCTAGGGAAAAGCCCAGGCAGCAGTGAAGACCCAGCACGGCGGGAAAAAAAGAACAGCTTGATAGCAAGGGTCAGATAACCAAGCAAAGCTGTGCAATCTGCTTACATCAGGAAGTGGTAATGTGCAGTTAAAAAAGTGTGGCCTTCACTTAACTGTGATAGGGACAGAGTAAAGGGACAAAGTAGTTGATTCTAGTGAATCCCACTAGGGACTGTAGGTAGAAAAAATATGGGAGACCCCTGTAAATGATTACTCAAGAAAGCAGGCTTGCTTAGTAACAAAACCATGCCACAGAAGCACAAGATATGCCCCCAAACAATAAAACAATGGTGGCATGAGATAAACATTCTGCCCAGTAAGCTCAGTAAGTTAAAGATCCCTAGGACTCATTCTCTGCACACATAAAAAATAATTTGTGGACCTAGCTTGATCACGTAGAGACAAGAAAATCCCCTTGCCCAACTTAGAGGAGGAGTGATGATGGAAGCGTTATGTCTCCTCAAGAAACACAGAGACGTTCTTCCCTCCGTCCCCACTTTTCCTTTGATTATAAAACTGTAGCCCACTGAGTTCTTGGGGCATGGTATCCCTTGCCTGCCTGCTTGTAAACTTCACAAGCACCCTGTTCTAATAAACTGCTTCTTATCTTATCACTTTGCCTCTGGTTGAATTCTTCCTGCATGGAGACATAAAGGACTAGGGTACTGGGAGCTCACTGGAGCACCCCGAAATGACATCAGATGGTTTCAGCTGTGTAACTCTGAGAACGACATATTAGGACCTGAGTCTAACATCTTATGAAAATAGATAATTTATTAAAGCATCTGACACCGACCCTACTACACAGTAGGCTCTCAATGTGTCAGTTTCCATTTTCCTTCTTGAGCCCCACAGCTACTGGTCCAGTTCAAGCTCTCATACATCTCTCACAGACTATTAGAAATCATCCTTGTTGATCTTTCCTTAAAACCACCATAAAATTAAGCCTCTAAAGCACAGCTCTGATCACATCACTGCCCTGTTCCAAAATGTAAGAGAGCTCCCCATTTACTATGACATAAAATCCAAATTCCTTAGCATATTATTCAAGATACTATAAGAAGCAGTTCCAACCTATTTATCCTGGTATCCCATCTCAACTTCAACTAAGTAATCTAAGCTAAAGGCACGTAAAACTAGTGATGCTTCCCAAACATATCTTACTTGTACATTAGCTGTTCAGACCTCTAATCTAGGTCTGTGGAAATCCTATCTTTAGGGGTCAACTCAAGTACAAGGTCTCTATGAATTATTTCCTGAGGACCCAGGTCAGAGTTAAATCTCTCCTCTTGTACTTTTATAATAATGATAGCTAACACTTACATAATACAAACCATATGTCAAATACCACACATATAATAACGTTTAATCTTACAACCACCCTTTAATTAATGAGGAAACCCCTTAAAGGAGTGTTCTGTGGTTTTCTATCACCATCTGCAAAGTACAAATACAGTTCCCACCAAACCAGGATCTTAACTGAGGATAGATAACAGGGTCATTTTCATCTTTGTCACCAAAGCCCAAAACAGAACCATGAAATAGGTGATATTCTTTAAATGACTGATGAGAAAAAAATAAAAATAAAAAATAAATGACTGATGAATTCCCTTTGTACCCTGCAGTGTCTCTACATTGTCTTACTCTTGCACATTGTAAACAATGTTGCCTGCAATTCCATTTCAACAAGGATCAAACCATCAGCTAATGCAGTTGCTCACCAACAGCACACCTTGAGGGGAATTCAGAATGGAAAAATAACAAGCATTCATTGCTTTTGGATACTGGTCCTCGACATTTAAGATGCATTTCTAAGGAAGAATTTCAAAGTACTCAGAATCCATCTTCCCAGGCACAGAAAAGCACTAAAACCATTAACTTGAGCTATTTCTGTGCTTAGCAGTAATCTCTTGATGTTCCTACATCAAGAGATTTGGTTTTGGGTTCTTCCCCATCTTCAAGCAAAAAACTCATATACCTTCTAGCTCCTCCCTTGCCTCTTCAGATCAGTTCCTCAGAGCTATCGAGAGGCTGTCTTCCACACTAGAGTCCTTAGGGAGGTCCCCCCAAAAAAATTAACTCAAAAATCTTAGGTTGTTAATTTTTCTTTCAGTTGACAACATCTAAAGTCCCTGCGTAGCAGGAGCCTTCCAACAGCTTCCACCTGTGCTTATCACCCAGGTGATCTCTGCAGAATCACAGCTGGAAAGGAGAATGGATTCTGATTTCACACTTCTGAGACGAGCTGAGACCTAGTCAGACTGAGTGATCCACTCAAACCAGGCCCAAGAGAAGTAGAGCTCTGAATTATGCTGCTATCTAAAACCAAAAGGCTCCAAATCAGAAGAGTCATTGTTTACTGGCAGAGTATTACGTAACCTTTTATTTACTATCTTTCCCACAGACTGGAAACTTCGCAAAGACAGGAATAAACATTCGCCAAAGAACTTAAACTGAAAGGACCTGTGTGCGCACACAGTCGGCAACTAGTGTGAGCCCCCTTTCAAAGTCCATTTAAGCCAAGCCGCAATTCGTGATGCTTCCTGAACCTGAAAACTACAGTTAATGGGAAGTCCTGGGGCTAAGGTCCGACACACGGGTTCGCAGTGAAATTCACATGGCACCCCTTTCTCCTCCCTCGGCCAGGTGGGGTTCAGTCACTCGTGCCCCCCTCGCGCTCCAGCCCCTCTCCGCCCCGCCTGCACCTTCATCCCCAAGACATCGCGATAGAAACACGCCGTCTCGAAGCGGTTTCCCACTTTGAACACGAAGTGCAGAGCTCTGCGATTCGCCATGACCACCTACACTACCACAAGTCACGCGTACAGCGACGCACAAACCACAGCTGACGCCGGCGCGTTGGCGACGTCACTGGCCGCCGCCGGCGCGCTGTCGTGACGCAGCCCACGGGGCGGGGGAAGATGGCGGCGCTAGTGAAGCGCGTGGGATGGGCTACGCGACCGTTGCTGCCGGTGGTGCAGGCTTGGGACCTCGATGCGCGGCGCTGGGTCCGGGCATTGCGGCGGAGCCCCGTAAAAATGCTGTTTCCATCTGGTGAGGTTGTGGAACGGAAGCTCGATCCCAGAAAACAGCCTCGGAAGGCGGTGGCAGAGGCCAGTCCCCGGGAGCAGCGACAGAAGCAGCAGATTCAGGGGCCAGCATCCCAGATGCCCAGCACCTGGGAAGAGTCGGGGCTTCGCTATGATAAGGCTTTCCCTGGAGACAAAAGGCTAAGGTGATGTGTTCCCGAGGCTTGTCGAGTTTTCTCGTTTCTCCTCCGTCCTCATAGCGAGAGCTTGACCTCTTTCCCTTGTGTTGGAGGACTTTCTTGCAGCACACCACTCTGGTTTTTATTATGCACAGAAGGCAGAATAAGTGTCTTTCTTAACAGTTCGTTTGTTTTTTTCACTACGAAGCTCTTCATGTCTGATAGAACTCGACGTGTGTCCATAATGAGGATGTTGGTAATGACCCATCTTTTTGTTTCCACCCACAGCAGTGTGATGACCATAGTTAAGTCCAGGCCATTTCGAGAAAAGCAGGGGAAGATCCTGCTGGAAGGTCGTAGGCTGATTGCAGACGCTCTCAAGGCTGGTGCTGTGCCCAAAGTTTTCTTCTTTAGCCGTCTGGAATACATAAAGGAGCTGCCCATTGAAAAGCTGAAAGGTGTTAGCCTCATTAAGGTGAAATTTGAGGATATCAAGGATTGGTCCGACCTGGTAACACCACAGGGAATAATGGGTCAGTGGTTGGTTATTCACTGTGTTTGTAGAAGGGGAGACTTGGAATTATTTGTTCATACTTGTCTCAAGGCAACAAATTTAAATGAAACTGAAAATATTACTGAGCCTAACCTTTTCTTACAACACAGTTTTCAAATCTGTGAATCTTGTATTTTAAGTGGAAACTGAAGCCAGTTTTCTGTCATCATTTGTATTGTGAGTTTTTATAGTCTGCAGGGAATAATCACTACTCCTCAGACCTTATGTTTTGGGGGTCACTTCAGCCTTTAATGTCCAGTTAAAACTTAAGAAAATGTTGAGAATTCCTCAGCAGTCCAGTAGTTAGGACTTGGTGCTTTCACTGCCTGTGGGCCTAGGTTCAATCCCTGGTAGGAGCACTAAGATCCTGCAAGCCACTTAAGTGTAGCCAAAAAAAAAAGAAAGAAACTAGATTACAGAATAATTACATAGAGTGTGAGTGAAGTCGCTCAGTCGTGTCCAACTCTTCAACCCCATGGACTGTAGCCTACCAGGCTCCTCCCTCCATGGGATTCTCCAGGCAAGAGTACTGAAGTGGGTTGCCATTTCCTTCTCCTGGGGATCTTCCCAACCCAGGGATCGAGCCTGGGTTTCCCGCATTCCAGGCAGACGCTTTAACCTCTGAGCCACCAGGGAAGCCTCACAATCAGTGTGATTTTACTATTTTATATACGGGTGGATGGTCATACATGTAGGGAAGTGCATGGAAGAAGTTCTGAAAGGATACATTTCACAATTGAAAGCAGTTACGAGAGAGTTGGCGGGGGGCACACTGAATTTTTTCCATCAGAATGTTTACATGTATGTAATTACAAATACACCAACAGTGATAAATAACCAAAACGTCAGATTACTCCCCATACCCACATCAGACAAATGAATCACATTTCTTGTTTCCTCAGGGATTTTTGCCAAACCTGACCATGTTAAGATGACATACCCTGAGACTCAGCTTCGCCACACACTGCCGATATCGTTGATTTGTGACAATCTCCGTGACCCTGGGAACCTGGGGACAATTCTGCGATCTGCTGCTGGGGCAGGCTGCAGCAAAGTGTTACTCACCAAAGGTAAGATCGCCTGTCACTGGGTGGATTAGGTGGCTGTTGTAGTGAGCTGGCTCCGTGGGCAGATGTATATGGGTTTGGTTCTTGGATCTGTCCCTTGGTAGCTCTGTGTAAGTGAGCAGCATTGCGAGCGTCAGTTCCCTTATCTGGAAAGCAGGCGTAGTAGAATCTACCTGGGTTGTTCTGAGGATTAAGTGAGATGAACATCAAGTACTCAGCACCATGCCTGGCACACTCATTCTTGTTGATTATCTTTAAAGTCTGCTAGGTTTTTAAAAGAACTTAAAATTAATTAGGGAAGAAATAGATGCTGGTTTTAACACTTGGTTCTGTCCTCTCATCATAGAGAGAAATTTGTAGCCTTGGTTCCAAACAGACTTGCCTGACAGTTGGGACATGTCTAACAGACCTATTACAGCCTGGAAGGAGAAGGAGGGAGAGGATCATCCATCAGAAGCAGTGAAGCTGCCATTCGGTGTAAACAGAAGTGGTCCCATTGCTGAGACGCGCCTGTATTGCTTTTCCCAGCTCTTTCCCCCCATCACCCTTCCCTGGGGTACATCTCTCTGCCAGCATGAAAGTGAGGCTCGGGGTCCCTATATCCATACCCCACTCACCTGCCTCACTGTTAAGAGCTCTGAGAGCAAGTGTGGTTTGGGGAAATGGACCTGTATCACCCAGGCGTTTGGGGAAATGGACCTGTATCACCCAGGCAGGCGGTTTCCACGTTGTTGCTGGTGGCTGGTATGGGAGAGGTGGAGAAAGGCGGGGAACATCTGATGTGGTGCCCAGCGTAGAGGACCTGAGGATGAGGGGGAATCTCAGCTTGTCCCTTACTCCTAACTGGGTGGAGAAGTCAGACTAGCTGGCACCTCTTCTTCCCCGACTGCCAGCCTCTTGGCACACAGCCCACCTCCCAGCCCTTGTTTCTCACAGTGTTCGGGAGAGCCTGTGGTTGGGAACCCATGTAGACAGTGTTACCTTCTCCATGTCTTTTTCTCCTTTTTGAACTTGGTTTGCCTACTTAACCTTTCCTGAAGTTTGACAGATTAGCTTCTAAGATAACTTACAATGAGGAGATGTGTGCTAACAAGTCAGGGAGGGTAGTAGATATGCGGTGCCCCAGTCCTGCTGTCTCCTGGCTTGTGGCACTGGGAAGGGCCACGTGTCTGCTGATGCACAGAGGCGGTTGGGTTTAGCATGACTGCAAAGACGGGGTGTGTGCAGGACAGGGCTCTGGCCTTGGTTTTTCCCAGGATTGCTGTAATTTCCCCATTGCTAGCATCCTCCTTGCTCCAGTCCAGATTCAATGTTGAAGCCAAATGGGTCTTTCTAAAATATAAAACAGATTCTGTCCCTATTTTGCTTAAAATGCTTTGGTGACATTGTATTGTCTTCTGGGTGAAACCCTAAACCACTCGGCTGGGCACACCAGCCTCCTTTAAACTGGTCCTTTCCTTCCTCCTGACTCACCTCCCACCTCACCCCCATTAATTGGCTCGATTATCATACTTACAGTGTTTGGACTGTGGCGCGATTGCCGGTTCTGTAACTCTCCTCTGCCCTGGTCTTTGCCTGACAAGACCCTCCTGTCCTTCACGATGCAGCTCAGAGTCGTGTTCTCCTGGTGGTTTTTCCCCGATTGCCATGCTGTGGACAAGGGTTTTCTATTACCCTGTTCATGCTTTTTTAACTTAAGTCATTACTGATAATATAGTCACCTGCTGAAATGCTGTCTCTTCACCACTGCCCACTCTATTACAAGCTCCTTGAGGTTGGGGACTTCCAGGCTCTGCCATCTCCTATCCAAATGTCTGGCATGTGTGTGGGAGGTTTTTTTTTTTTTGGCCATGCCACATGGTTTGCAGGATCTTAGTTCCCTGATGAGGGATCCAACTCATGGCCCTTTGTAATAGAAGTATGACATCCTAACCACTAGACCGCCAGGGAATTCTGTGTGGTGAGTGTTGAAGGAATGAATAAAATCTGTTACAGCATTTTGCTGGACGCTGCTACAGTTGGGGAGGCAGAGGTCCCAGCCACCATGGCCACAATTTTGGACATTTTTGCTTTATCTTGATCCAGAATTAATCTGACTTCTTCAAAGTCCCCTTGTCTGGGAAGGTTCATAATCTTAATTGGATCCTCTTTCATTTGCTAGGCTGTGTGGACGCCTGGGAGCCCAAAGTGCTGCGGGCAGGTATGGGCGCGCACTTCCAGGTGCCCATCATCAACAACCTGGACTGGGAAGCAGTGCCCGACCACCTGCCTGCTGACACCCGCGTCTACGTGGCCGACAACTGTGGCCTTTACGGGCAGGCCCAGGCCCAGATGTCTAACAAGGCCAGTGACTATGGCTGGGTGCGTGACCAACGCCCGCTGAAGTTTCATGAGTATGAGGAAGAGGATCTAGAGAGTGGAGCGAGTCAAGACTGGCTCCCTGAACTCGAGGTCCAGAGTTACGACTCAGACTGGACAGAGGCACCAGCGGCCGTGGTGATAGGTGGGGAGACCCACGGCGTGAGCCTGGAGTCCCTGCAGTTGGCCGAGAGCACAGGGGGCGGAAGGCTGCTGATCCCCATCGTGCCCGGCGTAGACAGCCTGAATTCAGCCATGGCCGCGAGCATCCTACTCTTTGAAGGCAAAAGACAGCTGCGGGTGAGGGTGGAACGCCTGAGCAGGGACAGGCATTAACACCGAGAGGAGGGCGTGTGGAAGCCGTCCTTAGCTTGAAGTTGTCTCTGGTTACTGGAAAAATAAGAGCTTCCATGACTTTCTGCTCAGTCTCAAAAATGAGGAAGGTCAAAATTCCTCCTGAGATCTCTCATCTGCCCGCTGATTTTTATATGTGTGTGTGGGTGGGTAAGAGACAACAGAAGTAAGTGTGCCTCATGGCTCTTAGGTTTTTAAAAATTGTCCACCAAAGAGCATCTTTGTGCCCAGAAAGTTGCTGAAGGCATCATCCTGGGCAGGAGGACCTCTCCCTCCACAGCTGCAGGTGCTTGCAGTCAGGGAGGGCTGGTTAGAGTGACCAGGCTTGGTCACTTACTCCGCTGATCGTTGGTCAATGGAAAGTAAACCCCTGTGAAGTGCAGACCAGCAGATTATGTTAAAATGCTTTATTTATTTGTATGGTCAGTGAGTCTCAACGCCCATCTTTTCATCTTTGGCCTAGTGGTGAGGACATTGCTGAGAGATGACCCAGGAAGCTAAGGGTACAGGTGATGGCATTCAGTAGTATTCATAGTGGTTCTTCTGGCTCAGCTGTGTTAATCTCTTTGATTGTTCATTCAGGCCATGACTTAGACACTGTTTATGTATGACACAGTTTTTTCCCCCAATTTCTGGGGGAACAGCTGATTTCATCAGTTGGTATTACACCTTCTTAGCATCTCTGCAGATATCTATATGAAGACTCTCAGTTCAGAAAAGGAAAAAAGAGTTTTTAAATCTTCAGCTTAACCCTGCATCTCTCAACAAAGCCATACTCCTTGTAATAGCTTCCTGCTGTTAGCCCTGCTTTGTGTAACCCTTTTGGTTAAATGGAATGACTTGTTTACATTAACCCCTCGTCCAGCATAAGCAGAACGCCAGTGTTCTTGGTGCTGTGTGAACAGAGGCTCCTGCACGGAGAGGGGCGGAAGTCCTGAGGATGAACACTCGGGGCCCTTGAGCCCACAGCTCGGCAGCAAGATCCTGCTGTTCTTCTCTTAAACCAGGGCAGGCTGAATCCTTACTGAGCGCCAGTGGGATGGATGTAGCCAGGGACCTGAGGGCAGGGGCAGGCGGTGATCACTGCAAGTCACTATGGGAAGCGGGGGGTGGGACTGGAGTATGGGACTGACTTTTAAGCAGTGGTTTTGCAGCCACAGAGAATATGGTTGAAGACCGAGACGCCAGCACCTCCCTTCCATATGGTGGCTCCTGCCTTGATAGGGCTTCCTTGGGAGCCCCTCAGCTGCTCGTCACGGGGAGGTCCAATGAGTTGCAGCATGTCCCAGAGAAACTAGGGACCTCTCCTAACCCCTTGACCTCACCCAGGTCCCTGGTAAACCAAAAGGTCATGCATGGCTGTGCCTAAGCGGCCCCGGTGGCACTGCTTTGTTTTGTTGGAGAGGAGTGGGTTTTGCAGGAACAATCTCTGGTTGGCTGTGCTCTCTCAGGCTGACAGGCTAGAAGCTGCTCTGGTCTGGACCTGCCCAGGGCCCCACATAAATGTTGGGCAACAGTGGCCCCTGGAATGTTCTTGAGAGCATCTATCCCCGTCAGCCTTTAGAAACTAGAAAAGCCCACAGCCTTTGTACTGTGCTGAGCCCACAAAGGCTGCATGTGGCCTCTTCTGCCAGCTTCACAGCCACAACGCCTGCAGGTGAAATGGGGGTCGACAACCCACAGAACAATACCACTCTACTGACAGTCTCCCAGCACCTCGGAAAAGCGCTAAAGAAACACACATCACTGAAAAGAGGCTCCATGCCTTTTCAGCATGAAACCAGCCTCCTCTTATTTTTATCCCAAAATAAAAACCAATGAAAGAACACCACACCCTATATCTTGTCTTTGCTCAGGAAAACAGCGCTGCAAAAGAGCATCTGTGGCAAGTCATTCACTGGTTTTATCCTGGTTGTAAGAAGGGAAAGAAATTTGCGTCCCCTTCACTTTATGATCAATGACTTGTATACCATTCCTTGTGAGTTCTTTATATATTTCTGGGTATAATTTAGCAGAGGAAAGGGGCAGTCTTTCCTTTTAAATGATCATGGGGGAGCAAGCGGTGGTGAAGTTTTTTACCTTCTAACGGGAATTAGCTATCTTGAATCCTTCTCAGTTTTTTACCAATATTTATGTCACCATTTCCCCAGGAAACGGATGAAAACTGAGCAGCACATGACAAATAAAGAACATGGCTCGGCTGAAAGAAGCCTTTAGAACTTCAGAAGGTTGGCCAAGCTGCCCCTTGCCTTTGTGCGGCACGTAGCTGTAGTGGTGGTATCTGCCACAAGGGGGCAGTCACACCTCAAAACGACTCCCAGCGCTAAAGGGAGGGGTGGGGATTTCTCCTGGATGCAAGTTGCTGCAATCAAGAGGATGGAGTCAAGTCTCCCTCCACCACCCTGGGCCTGTGGCAAGCTCAGAGTTGCTGCAGTGGGAGATCCATCCACATTGCCATTCGTTCTCGGCAAAAACCTTAAAAGTACAGAAAGTTGGACCAAAAACAAGGAGGAAATGGACAGAAATGGGAAGCAGCTGTTACAGAAAAAAACTAGCACATCTTTTTCCCTTTGAATGGAACCTCTGGGAAAGCAGCTCTCCGCAAACGCTGATGTCCCTGGGTTTCTGGAACATCCATTAGGAACCCTCCACCTCGCCCTCTAGGAGTTTCAAGACGGGGGAGGCATAAAAGCCCTTACCCCTCCCCAGCCTCAGTTGTTATCGCACCTTAGAATTTCAGTCATTCACAGACAAACGTATGGACACCAAAGCGGGAAGGGCAGATGTGATAAATTGGTAGACGGACATACATATATAAGAACCTACTGTATAGCACAGGGAACTCTGTTCAGTGCTCTCTGGGGACCTAAATGAGAAGGAAATCCAAGGAATAGGGATATGCATACATGTGGCTGATGCATTTTGCTGTACCAGAAACACGGCAGTGTTAAGCAATTACATGCCAATTAAGGGGGGGGGGGAAATCATGAAGGCCCAGAGGATAAGCCAACCTTGGGGAACTGGTTTCTACCAGCCTCAGCTGGGACCTCCTAGCACGTTCCCAGGGTTATTAGCACCTCCAGGTGTCCACAACCTGAGCTGCCTTTAGCTCCATTTTTGTGTTACATCACGCCAAGACCCCAGAAACAGCACCACACCCTGGCTGGTACTGAAAACCATCTGCTGCACTGTGGACCCCTCTTGGCCAAGCAGCCTCCACCTTCTGTGGGAGCTGACCTGGCTGGCTCACCTGGAAAACGTGTTTTAAAGAAAACACTCATGTAAACACCTTTTAACTCCAAGATCTTACTTTACATCAATGAACATGCAAAGGAAATATGCTAGAAGCCAAATGAACAGTCAAGCTGATGCGCTGCTGTGGGTGACTTGACTGACAGTCCCTAAAGCAGGGTCCCGAGTTACCTTGGAGCAGCTGCAAGCACTGAAAGCCTCAGGGCGCCAGGCCGCTGCCCAAAGCATGTGTACCAAAAATCTGCATGTAGCAACGGCATCAGTTCCGTCCTAGCCACGTTTGTAGGGAAGAGCAACTTTGATCAACTGAGGCCTCGAGGTTGCAGAGGTGCTAGTGCTAGTCACTGAGTCGTGTCCCACTCTTTTCGACCCCACGGACTATAGCCCACCAGGTTCCTCTGTCCCTGGGACTCTAGGCAAGAATAGTGGAGTGGGATGCCACGTCCTCCTCCAGGGGATCTTCCCGACTCAGGGATCGAACCCACGTCTCCTGCATTTCAGGCAGATTCTTTACAATTTGAGCTACAGGGAAGTCGGAGAGGACCATCCCCACAGCTGCTGCTTCCTCAGGATGCAAGGCGAGAATACAGGTTCAGGAGAGACGAGGCTGCAGCAGGGTCTGGCCTCCCAGCCTTGCTTGCACCTCTGTGACTGCAGGACTGGAGAGTGGTTTGGCTAGCTGGGGACTTCATATCCTCTGATGTCAAAGGCGATCTGGTTTGGGGGCCTGGGCCCTAACCATGCCTCCTCCTGTATCCCACTTCTAGCCCCGTGTGGTTTGCTTACTTGTGTGAGGCAACAGCACCCAGGAATCAGACGTGAGGCTGGCTGCACCCTGCCCTTCAGGCTGGGGGACAGAGGCTTTCGGGAGGAGGCGCGTGATTGCATGGAAACCCAATAGCTCCTCAGAACCATCCTACCTAAATCTAGCCACACATTTCCTGACTTGGGAAAGTATTCCAGAAGGCCCAGGGGGTGGGACACAGGCTGAACAATGAAGCATAATGACTTCTCTTCATGCTTTCACACTAAAGGTATATCCTGATGTCACACTTCCTCCAGTAGAAATCCCAGCCATAGAGTAGACTCCATATCATACTTTCTTACATCTGAGCCTACTGTTTCCTGGAAAATATTCCCTCCTCCACACGTGCACTGCTGCTGCTGCTAAGTCGCTCCAGTTGTGTCCAACTCTATGCGATCCCATAGACGGCAGCCCACCAGGCTCCCCCGTCCCTGGGATTCTCCAGGCAAGAACACTGGAGTGGGTTGCCCTTTCCTTCTCCAGTCCACGAAAGTGAAAATTGGAAGTGAAGTCGCTCAGTCGCATCCGACTCCTTGCGACCCCATGGACTGCAG
This sequence comes from Neotragus pygmaeus, assembly GCA_006410875.1. Classification (NCBI taxonomy): domain Eukaryota; kingdom Metazoa; phylum Chordata; class Mammalia; order Artiodactyla; family Bovidae; genus Neotragus; species Neotragus pygmaeus. The sequence continues at coordinate 303,198 of SJYV01032507.1, read as the reverse complement.
CCTACCAGGCCCCTCCGTCCATGGGATTTTCCAGGCAAGAGTCCTGGAGTGGGATGCCATTGCCTTCTCTGACACATGCTCTACTTGCTAATAATGAATAACCAATAACGAAGCTAACAAACAATAGCCATTTGTCTGCAGAGAACTTCCCCTTGAGCAGCCTGCTTGGAGGAAAGCAGTGGGTGCTCTACAGGGGTTGATGTTGAGCAAAGAGGGACTTAGGTTTAGGGCTCACTGAACACAGCTGCTTCAGGGTGAATGGAAGATCCTGAGCTCCAGCCCATCCTCGGTCCACACAGCAGCATCTGGAGAGAAGTTGCAGGGGCGCTGCCACAACCCATAGCCCTCATTTCTGTCCTGTTGAGGTCCTGGTCCTGGGCCTGCCCAGGGAGGGGTGGGGGTTCGCAGTGCAACAATGCCCGCACCTTGGAGGGGCTGGACCAGGAACTCACTAGGGCCCCTCCCAGAGCTGCCATTCCAAGGCTTCACGTGGACATGCCTGTGCGTGTGTGTAGCTTTCTCCCTCCGATGACCTTATTGGGTCCAGCAGATTCTACTATGTCTCTATCACTGCAGAATTCCCTTTGCTGCCCTGCAACAAGGCAGCAGGAGGAGAGAACAGCTTTTTAGTGTCTTTAATTAGGCAACAGGAAAAAACACAGTCTGGCTGAAAATTACCACTTGAAGCTTGGCTAATGCCAAAAACAGCAGAACAGACTCCCTGTGCTCAGATAAGTGGGAGGCACTGATTCCAAGGACACACTTGAGGCTAGGGGAGCAACCAGACCCCATTCCTAGAAGAGAAGGTGGTTCTCAGTCACCCTCCGCCTTTTACAGCTACCTGCTATACATACCTGGACTCCCCTGGTGGCAGAGATGGTAAAGGATTCACCGGCAATGGAGGAGACTTGGGTTCAATTCCCTGGGTGGGGAAGATTCCCCTGGAGAAGAGAATGGCTANGGGGGGGGGGGAATCATGAAGGCCCAGAGGATAAGCCAACCTTGGGGAACTGGTTTCTACCAGCCTCAGCTGGGACCTCCTAGCACGTTCCCAGGGTTATTAGCACCTCCAGGTGTCCACAACCTGAGCTGCCTTTAGCTCCATTTTTGTGTTACATCACGCCAAGACCCCAGAAACAGCACCACACCCTGGCTGGTACTGAAAACCATCTGCTGCACTGTGGACCCCTCTTGGCCAAGCAGCCTCCACCTTCTGTGGGAGCTGACCTGGCTGGCTCACCTGGAAAACGTGTTTTAAAGAAAACACTCATGTAAACACCTTTTAACTCCAAGATCTTACTTTACATCAATGAACATGCAAAGGAAATATGCTAGAAGCCAAATGAACAGTCAAGCTGATGCGCTGCTGTGGGTGACTTGACTGACAGTCCCTAAAGCAGGGTCCCGAGTTACCTTGGAGCAGCTGCAAGCACTGAAAGCCTCAGGGCGCCAGGCCGCTGCCCAAAGCATGTGTACCAAAAATCTGCATGTAGCAACGGCATCAGTTCCGTCCTAGCCACGTTTGTAGGGAAGAGCAACTTTGATCAACTGAGGCCTCGAGGTTGCAGAGGTGCTAGTGCTAGTCACTGAGTCGTGTCCCACTCTTTTCGACCCCACGGACTATAGCCCACCAGGTTCCTCTGTCCCTGGGACTCTAGGCAAGAATAGTGGAGTGGGATGCCACGTCCTCCTCCAGGGGATCTTCCCGACTCAGGGATCGAATCCACGTCTCCTGCATTTCAGGCAGATTCTTTACAATTTGAGCTACAGGGAAGTCGGAGAGGACCATCCCCACAGCTGCTGCTTCCTCAGGATGCAAGGCGAGAATACAGGTTCAGGAGAGACGAGGCTGCAGCAGGGTCTGGCCTCCCAGCCTTGCTTGCACCTCTGTGACTGCAGGACTGGAGAGTGGTTTGGCTAGCTGGGGACTTCATATCCTCTGATGTCAAAGGCGATCTGGTTTGGGGGCCTGGGCCCTAACCATGCCTCCTCCTGTATCCCACTTCTAGCCCCGTGTGGTTTGCTTACTTGTGTGAGGCAACAGCACCCAGGAATCAGACGTGAGGCTGGCTGCACCCTGCCCTTCAGGCTGGGGGACAGAGGCTTTCGGGAGGAGGCGCGTGATTGCATGGAAACCCAATAGCTCCTCAGAACCATCCTACCTAAATCTAGCCACACATTTCCTGACTTGGGAAAGTATTCCAGAAGGCCCAGGGGGTGGGACACAGGCTGAACAATGAAGCATAATGACTTCTCTTCATGCTTTCACACTAAAGGTATATCCTGATGTCACACTTCCTCCAGTAGAAATCCCAGCCATAGAGTAGACTCCATATCATACTTTCTTACATCTGAGCCTACTGTTTCCTGGAAAATATTCCCTCCTCCACACGTGCACTGCTGCTGCTGCTAAGTCGCTCCAGTTGTGTCCAACTCTATGCGATCCCATAGACGGCAGCCCACCAGGCTCCCCCGTCCCTGGGATTCTCCAGGCAAGAACACTGGAGTGGGTTGCCCTTTCCTTCTCCAGTCCACGAAAGTGAAAATTGGAAGTGAAGTCGCTCAGTCGCATCCGACTCCTTGCGACCCCATGGACTGCAGCCTACCAGGCCCCTCCGTCCATGGGATTTTCCAGGCAAGAGTCCTGGAGTGGGATGCCATTGCCTTCTCTGACACATGCTCTACTTGCTAATAATGAATAACCAATAACGAAGCTAACAAACAATAGCCATTTGTCTGCAGAGAACTTCCCCTTGAGCAGCCTGCTTGGAGGAAAGCAGTGGGTGCTCTACAGGGGTTGATGTTGAGCAAAGAGGGACTTAGGTTTAGGGCTCACTGAACACAGCTGCTTCAGGGTGAATGGAAGATCCTGAGCTCCAGCCCATCCTCGGTCCACACAGCAGCATCTGGAGAGAAGTTGCAGGGGCGCTGCCACAACCCATAGCCCTCATTTCTGTCCTGTTGAGGTCCTGGTCCTGGGCCTGCCCAGGGAGGGGTGGGGGTTCGCAGTGCAACAATGCCCGCACCTTGGAGGGGCTGGACCAGGAACTCACTAGGGCCCCTCCCAGAGCTGCCATTCCAAGGCTTCACGTGGACATGCCTGTGCGTGTGTGTAGCTTTCTCCCTCCGATGACCTTATTGGGTCCAGCAGATTCTACTATGTCTCTATCACTGCAGAATTCCCTTTGCTGCCCTGCAACAAGGCAGCAGGAGGAGAGAACAGCTTTTTAGTGTCTTTAATTAGGCAACAGGAAAAAACACAGTCTGGCTGAAAATTACCACTTGAAGCTTGGCTAATGCCAAAAACAGCAGAACAGACTCCCTGTGCTCAGATAAGTGGGAGGCACTGATTCCAAGGACACACTTGAGGCTAGGGGAGCAACCAGACCCCATTCCTAGAAGAGAAGGTGGTTCTCAGTCACCCTCCGCCTTTTACAGCTACCTGCTATACATACCTGGACTCCCCTGGTGGCAGAGATGGTAAAGGATTCACCGGCAATGGAGGAGACTTGGGTTCAATTCCCTGGGTGGGGAAGATTCCCCTGGAGAAGAGAATGGCTACCTGCTCCAGTATTCTTGCCTGGAGGATTCCATGGACAGAGGAGCCTGGTGGGCCATGGTCCATTGGGTCACAAAGAATTAGACATGACTGAAGTGACTGGGCATGCATGCCAGTATTCTTGCCTGGAGAATTCCATGGACAGAGGAGTCTGGTGGACTACAGTCCATGGGGTCACAGAGTCCACCATGACTGAGTGACTAACACATACATACATACCTATCCCCTAAACATACCTTTTTTTCTTAAGGAGATCTTTACTGTTGAAGATAGGTTTTAAAAAAAAACCTCAACTCCGTTAAAAAAAAAAGGGGGGGGGGAGTAGAATTAGATCTGGAAGTCATTGTGGTGACCACAGACCTGTAACCCCAGGGTGGCATTTTTACAGCCACCATCCTGTCCCAAGCTGCAGGGCCTGGTTTCCTTTGCTGCTGACGGAAGCCCTTGAATATGTCACAGCTGGTGTTTTAACCTGCTTCTAATTAGCGACCAGAATTTTAAGGTATTTTGGAGCTGCTTAGTAGGAATTAAGAAGCCACCCACTTCGTCTGCATCAATAACCTTTAAGATTGCTAGCATCTTGCACTATAGAGATTCTTCACTGGCAAAGTGACTCTCCCCTGGTTTTCCCCCCCAAATTTGCCACTGTATAAACCAGACGTGCCTTTTTAGTAAAACTTCCCATTGATATTAACCTTCACACCCCCTTCTAGAGGGGAATTCTGGTGGTGTGGGTCCAGTTGACATTAGTGGCAAGTAGTTCAGCTGGCCCTGAATGGGCACAGAAGAATCCATAGATGACCTCATTTTCCTGCTGCAGTGACTTATGAGAACTCCTCATTGGATTTTGTTCCTTTTGCCTCAGAAAATAAGTAGCTGCTGAGAGAGACCACCTTTCCTCCAAGGCCATCACAGTACAGGGCACAGATAGAAATCCCAACTATCCTCCAAATGAGGTTGACCTCAGCTTGCCTCTACCCTCCTATCTCCCCAGGGAGACACTGGCAGGTCTCCAGGAGCAGCCCCTAGTCCTAGGGGGTTGGACAGAGCCAGGTTTGAGGGTCTCCAACCTCATTCTTCACAGGAGGACCCCTGTGGGACTCCTTGTGTTTCTCCAACTGGCCTTCTCAGGCTCTCTGAGCACGTGTTCCCTTGTGGAGGGGGAATGAGCATGAGTCCACAAGGATGCCTGTCATCTGAGACTCCACCCCCTGCCATGGCAAGTCAAACCCCAAGCGATGGCGGCCAGATCCAGCAGGGATCTGCTTCTGGCACTCTCATCCAAACGAGCATCCTGGCTTCTGAAGGATTAGACAGATGACCATGTTAGGGCTTGGTTCTCAAAAATCCTGAAGTACCGCTGCCAAGTACTCGGTGAAAGTCAAGAAGATCGTATATGTGCCACCCACCCTCTCACTGCCCACCCTATGGAGCACAGTACAAGCCAGAAGATTTTTGTTATGAAGGACAGGAAAGGCCAAATGGTTGATAACGTCCAGAGATGCCTGTTTTATTTCTTACTAGGTGATTGCATTTCAGGCTGGTAACAGTAAGAGTCTAATGACCAACTCAACTTGTCCCTCTGAACTACAAATGAACAATCCCACTCAGCAAGAAGCAATGCTGTCAACAGCTATTTGGAAGGGGCTAGGTTTTCTAAATAAACGGTTTTGGTTGGCTGTGAGTGGAGCCAGAGGTGAGGCCTGAGATGATCCGAAAGGCCCTGACACCTGATTGAGATAGGCTGAAACCCAGGAAAGCCTTCTACCCCAAATCCTAAGAGCACAGCTGCTAGTTTCTTTCTATGGTCACTTCAGCCCAAAGAAGGAGCTGAGCTGGGCCCAGCAGAGCCAACAAAGGGCCCATTTTTAGCTGACCTGTCCTCAGCCTGCACTCCCTAGGGCACAGCCCTTTCTGCAGGTTCTTAGGAAAAAGCTAGGCTTCTGGCAATTGCTTGTCTCTTTTTAAAAGTTCTGCTTTGAGAAGAAAAGGGAATGCAGGGGTAACCAAGGGTGGGCAGAGGCTCCAGGGGCCCCAGGCCCGGAGCCACAGGGCGCTGGGGGCACAGTGCTCTTCTGGCAATGCAGGTCCACTGCCTCTTCTTGGGAAGATGGCCCAAGGGGAGAACTTACCAACACATTCTAAGATGGGAGGGGCTGTCCATTTGAGAAGGCAGAAACTGGGGGAAGGTCGAGATCAAGGGAGAAAGAGCTGGAAGGAAGGAAGAAGCAGCTCTTTCTTATCACATGGGAGGTGCTCTGTCAAAGTAAGCAATTACTACGTGAACCATTACTGTAGCTACTCTCTTTCTCATCAGAAAAGAACACAAGTTACCTTTGAGAGCTGGAGCTCCTCCCCTGCCCAAGATATCGACTGACAAGCTGGTGTTCTTCTCCTCAGGTCAAGACAGACCAAGTCACTGAAGAAAGGCTGTCCTGGCGGGCAGAAGTTCTGCGCCAAGACTTCGGGGGCCATGCCCCCGACCGGCTCCACCTGAGCGCCCGCGTGGCTCTGAGCCGCTGGGGCTCTGCACATGCGCTCTAGCACCCGCGGCAGAGTCGGGGCACCCAAGGTCTGTGCCTACTCGGCGTTAGAACACCTCGGGGCGCGCAAAATACCTCACCCAGAGCTAGCGACCAAGAGCGCGCCGCAGCCCTCATTCTGGCCGGGTTACGACAGCCCCATGAATCCCCGAACAGAGTCTCCAAACACGGTGGTTTCTTCTGCTGCTGGAGAGTATGTACACCCTAGGGTGCTAGCTGAGGAGTTAATGCAGAGAACAAGGCACCACAGAGAGGTTGGACACTTGGGTTGTGTGATTCGGAACACGCTGTAAAAGTCCAGGGGTGACGGGAAGGAGGGGTGGGGGAGGGAGGAGAAGAATGAGTTTTAAATAAGGTCCCGGGAAGCTGGGGCCCCACTAGATGGGCTCTGGTTTGAGCTTTTCTGCTAGGAAGTCATTCACAAAGGCCTCCACAATGGCGGGGGTGATCTCCTCCACGTCCATCACGTACTTGGCCCGGGCTGACATGTCCAGAATGGTGAGTAAAGGGGCAGCCTCGGGCAGGTTGGTGTAATCTCGCAGGGAGTCAGTCATGTCATCCTGGAAGTCACCAGAGGGAAAGAAAACCAATGAGTTGTCAAGAAAGAGGGCAGAGAATCCACTGGGCCCAGTCTCCCCAGACACCATAAAGTGGAACCCCACCCCACGATCCTGGAGAGCCACGGCCTCCAGGCAAAATGGGCTCTCAGAACGGGGAGCAGGGAGGAGGGGAGCAGGGGACCCTGCCCTACCAGGGCGAGGGGGAGCTGGTTCATCAAATTCACTCTCTGCATCAGCTCAAAGCCCAGGCAAGTCATCTTGCTTTATAGCATGAAAGCAACTTTAACTTGTAAAAATGAGATGTCTTTTGATTACTTACTTTTGCAACCCACTCTCAATTATCTGCAGCCCCACTGTGGGCAGAGGGCTATCTGGACTTCAGCTTCCGAATGTTTTTTAACAAAACAGCTCAGTCCCCCCACTCCCCATCCCCACAGCTGTAGGGGAAGGGCAGGAGTTGCACAACCAGTTCAGAAGCCGAGGCCTCTGAAGTACTACTGAGGTTTTACAGCATGGCTATAGTAATTGTAGGTTCCCAGTGACTGTCCTGAGAAATTTCTCTAGTATGAAGCGTACCTTTAGTAAATATAAAGGCAAACAGAAATCCAAAGACAAGGAGAAAGATTTGTAAGGGGGTAGCCATCTGAGATCGGAGAAGGCAATGGCACCCCACTCCAGTACTCTTGCCTGGAAAATCCCATGGATGGAGGAGCCTGGTGGGCTGCAGTCCATGGGGTCGCTAAGAGTCGGACACGGCCGAGCGACTTCACTTTCACTTTTCACTTTCCTGCACTGGAGAAGGAAGCAACCCACTCCAGTGTTCTTGCCTGGAGAATCCCAGGGACAGGGCAGCCTGGTAGGCTGCCATCTATGGGGTCGCATAGAGTCGGACACAACTGAAGCGACTTAGCAGCAGCAGCTGCAGCCATCTGAGATTGGGCATCCCAGGTGGCTTAGTGTTAAAGAATCCGCCTGCCTATGCTGGAGACCTGGGTTCAATCCCTGAGTCAGGAAGGTCCCCTGGAGAAGGGAATGGCAAACGACTCCAGTATTCTGCCTGGAAAATCCCATGCACAGAGGAGCCTAGCAGGCTATAGTCCCTGAGGATGCAAAGAGTTGAACAGGGTTGAGCATGCATACACATAGCCATCTGAGATTACTTTTCATGCTGCTGCTAACAGGAAATGGATGCTGTATACCCACCCCCAGGTTGTTCCACTATAAAATGTGCAAAATTCTCCACTGAATGAGAAGACCTGCAGAAAAAGAGCTCATAGTATCCTGGGCCTTAAAGGCTGGCAAGCAGTTTCCGAGAAAAAAAACATTTCTTTCTAAAGGGGCAATTTCTTAGGAAAGATAAGTGATCGTCTTTTTTTTCCTCCACCCAACAAACAGCACGCACTTCCCAGCAATGCCGGGTGATTCAGCATCTCTGGCAGTGTTCACCCAATTCAGACACTCCATTTGGGTTAATAAACAATCTTTATGATAAACAGAGGGGAGACACCTGGACAAATCCCATCCATCCAATTCCCATTAGAAAGCCAAGCTCAGTGCCTGCCGCCTCCCCTCCCTCTGAACAAACATGGGGAGATGAATTTTAATGTCTGTTAAGGCTTGGGAAGGGACAGCTTCTGTCTGTGGGTGAGGATGGGATCAAGACAAAGGCCCCAGCCCCAGGCTGACTGTGAAGGGCTGGAATCCTGGGCTCAGAGGCACCCAGTTGTTGCCTGATGATTCCAGCGTCCTGTGCCCACTTCCTTTCCTGCTGTCTTGCTTCTGAAGTTAGAGAACGGGCCAAGAGAGTTGCTGAGGCCAGGAGCCCGGGTTCAGGGCAGAGAAGGTCAGGTTGAGGGTGGGGAGCTGGAGTAGTGGATGTCCCTATGCCCCTGGGCCTCTGCCTAACATCCTGGTCCAGGCTGGGCCAGCCCTGTACAGGACCCCGTGGACAGAGGGAGTGAGAGCTTGTTTCCACATTCACTCCTGATCTCACAGTCACTCCTCTCTCTGCCACCTACTTAATGCGAGGCTTTGGCAAGAAACCTCTCAGAGGCCAGGTCTCATAAATCCTATAAAAAGGATTCCATAATGGCTCACATGGGGCTCCGGGAGAGTGAGCCAGCCTGGGCGCACAGCCCTGCCAGGTTGGCCTCGTAGCAGCCTTACCCTCTCCCAGCCTCACTTGCCTCATCTGTGAACCCCTAAGGATGGGTTGGTGACGAGCAAGTGGGCGGGCAGGTGAGGCACCTGGCCTGTCCGGGCCTACAGGAAACCCCCCAGCCCTCCTTTCTGGTCTGGTTTCTAGGGCGGCCACCGGAGCCCTGCAGCCCCGCCTCCACCCCCGGCTCGGCCCGTCCCCTCTCCTGAGCTCATCATTTCTCTCCAAGCCGCTGTTCTGGTCGAAGGGGTTAGAGTTTAATGCATTCAGGGCGGCTTGCATTTGTGCTTTGTGTGGAACGGGCTGTGTAGCCCAAAGCAGGGCCCTGTGAACCGGCTTTGTTCCCTCCACCCCACGGCTGGGCAGGGTGACTCCAGCTGTCTTCCAGGGGCCCACCGGGCAGCGGCGGCTATTGAGGTGATGAATGGGTGGTTCAGGGTGTCTGGCCGCCCCTGGGATCCAAACACAGCGTGAAATGAGCANGCCGAGCCTCAGAATAACTGACATGAAGGGGGAAGGACAGAGGCCCAGGGAGGAGTCCCAAAGGATAGTTTGCTTCCGGAAAAGAGAAGGAAAAAATGGCCAGGGGTGCTGGGCATCCCTGAAGTCAAGCCCAGCGCTTCAGAAAGAAGGTGAGGTATTGACTGCAGAAGCGAGTCAGGGCAGAGCCTGAGAAGAGGCCACAGCACTGGTGGGAGCGGGTCCCGGAGGGCAGGCCTTCTGCAGCCTCACTGGGTCACTGGACTACGGGCCCTCAGAGGGCAGGCCCTATCTGACATTCTCTCCGCACCAGGTTCTGTGGCCTGTCTTTGTCCAAGAGTCCAGCATTTCTTTCTGAGCTTGGCCCAGGGCCAGCACACTGATGACCTAGCTAGGGTCATCCTCATAACTGACTTTGGCCAGACCCCCTTGGAGGATATCCAGTCCCCAGACCCTGACCCGCATGAGGTGACGTGGGCACGGCCTCCATGAGCAGCTGAGGTCCTGAGAAAGCCTCACCAGNTCTTATACACATCTTGCGCAACCTGTGCAATCTCAGATTCCTCGTCTGCGGGACCCAGGATCCCCTACCTTGGGAGCCATTCCCCTACCAGCTGGAGGCCTTCTAGGGACAGGCCTGAGGTGGAAGAGGCAGGGATGCTAGGAACGTCAGCATTCTCCCTGGGCTGGCGGGGTAACTGCAGGTCGGAGTGATAGTCGGATCCCCATCAGCGTTCGGTAATGGGAAAAGGCCCCTTGAGCGGATGGGTGTTCGGGGACTAACCAAACAGTCTCTTTGTAAAGCATCAAGAGCCTGGCTGGGGCCCAGCCCGGAAGGAGTAAGTGCTGATCACTATCTTTGTGGCTCCCTAGCAGCCGGGGTGGGAGCAGTCTGAGTGCAAGTGGGAGCTTCTGTTCTAGGAGGGCCCCCTGCTGCCCCGGGACTGCTGGGTAAGACGGGAAGAAGGAGGCAGCAGGGGCCGGAACTGGTTTTCCTTGACTGATGACACCTTTTCATGCTCCATTTGTCTGTGGGCTCTTGTAGAAGCACCGTCACCCCAGAACCCCAAGCCCCTTCAGACATCCCCAAGGGCTACATCACTCGTGTTCTAAAGGTCGGCCAGCGGAGCCAGCCCGGGGGGCCCCGGCGGCACTCACCTCCCCCGCCACAAAGAACAGGAGCGGCGCCTCCTCCTCTTTGGCTTTGTACTTGGCAATGATCTTCTCAGCTATTGGCTGGATCAGCTGCTTGGCCGCCTCCGACTCGCCGTCATCCTCAGAATCTGTGACAAGGGAGAGAAAGACACAAAGAGGCACTGGCTTGTCAATCAGATGGACTGGTGCCCAGGTCCAGGCCCGACATGCCCATCCGGGTGGCCCCGAATGGAAGCAGAGCCTCCCCTGGGACACCGACCTCGCCCCCTGGATGCACGAAGGTGTGTCCCCAGGCACAGGCCAGTTTCCTCACTTCTCTCGCAGGCAAGCTGTTCTGCATCATGCCCCCAGGAAGAACTCACTTTACCATCTAGCACTAATGCCCAGGCAAGTGAAATCTTGTTCACTGAACTCCTCACAAACCCACCTTGGAAGCTGAGCCTCTCCTAAGCCAGAACCTGAGGCGCTGGTGGTTTTCTCTCTATCATAGAATGAGATGCTCTGTCCTTGGAACCCTGACTTCCTAATGGAAATGGGAGAAGTGGTGGGTCAGGACTGCGGTCTGATCATCAGCTTCAGTGGCAGCTGGGAGGCACCAGGGCACTGGCATGCCAACTTCATAGCTGGCAGCAGGACTTGCCTGGGAGGGGACAGGCTGACTGTAGGGAAGAACCCCCAACCAGGCTCCCAGAACCCACTTTGGACATCTCTTGCTTCCAGTGAAATAGCGTGGGAGCACCTCACCCCTGCTGAACCCCAAAACCGAGAGCCAGTCCAAAGCAGGGGAGGGGGGACAGGTGCCTGCAGAGGACCTTCACTGAGAAGTCCTCCCAGGAGGCCCAGTGTGCAGGCTCAGCCCCATACACTCTAGATTCACCTCTGATTAGCTTGCTGATGCTGGAAACTTGCTTTGCCTCCCTGGGACCCTGTTTCCACATCTACAGATGGCTAGTGACATTCCTAATTGTCCCTCATTTATAAAAGCTTCCCAGGCCCCAGGCTGGGGGCATGTGAGCCTGCGGCAGGCAGTAAAGCCCCAAGGGGAATGGGTCCCCAAGGCCATCCTTCCCAGGGCCACTGTCCTCCAAGCACAATGCCAGCCTGCAAGCCAGGATTCCCTCCAGTCCACATATGGGCTCCCCACCTGGGGGCCCCCAAACCAGACTTCTAGAGAATGGGGGTTGGATGCTACACACATTCTCCAGCCCCCTCACTGCAGGCGGCAGCAGCTCGGCCATGATCCGGGTACCCAGACTTAAGTTGTAACTGAGCAGTGAGACCTAAGGCAGAGGGAGAGATGGCCCTTGGCCAGCAGTTACTCCGTTTGCAGAAGGAACCAGGGGTCAGCCTACAGGCCTGCCGGGAACCTACCGCGGGGATTCCTGAGTCTTCCTGCAGGGCAAACCGGTCATACACTGAGCACAAGAAGGAGAGGCAGGGAGACAGAGGGGTTCTCAGCCCCAGAGATGCCACCCTGGGGCAGCTCCTCAGAGCACAGGAAAGCAGCAGCAGCAGCTGGGGGTGAGCCCTGGCCTGAGGGCCCCCCCCCCCACAGCTGCTGCACAGCAGCCCCGCCTCCAACAATGGGTCTGTTCATCAGCAGGCGGAGGGCTTCCTCCCGGCCTGACCTCTTCTTCCCAGTTGGTGGCCAGGAGCAGCTAGAAGGAAAGCAGAGCAGCAGCTCCCTGCACAGCCGCCACAGGGGAGAAGCATGAATAAATCACTGGGGGCAGAAGCACGGCAGCCAGAGACAAAGGCCCAGGCTCTGCGCCGCTGGTGACTGAAAGAAGCTGCAGGGACAGACCTCCCTGCGCCCCTAGCGAGCTCTGCCCATTCTGTCCCACCTGGGGCCCTCAGCTGAGCTTCTTACCTACAAACAGGACGAGGCAGGGGCCCTCGTTGAGCTGCACGGCGTTGGAGTCGGAGAGCTCCAGCACGGGCTTGGGGTGCCACGGGAAGCCCCTGCAGTCCTCGTCGTTCAGCACCTCCACCCGCCCCTGCCGCGTGATCACCTCCCCCTGAGGGTCCAGTACGATGAGGGTGGGGATGCCTGCAAGAGAGAGAGCGAGCTTGGCTACGGCCCCACAGTCCATGGGACAGCCCCCCTGGACACGGCTTAGTCCTCAAGTGGAATCTGGGCTCCACCTCTGAAGAGCCACGGAACCCCCCTGGGTCTGCAGGGGACTTCTCCACAGAACCCCAAGCAAGTCACCTCCCTCCTCTGGACCTCAAACCCTCCGCTGCCACGTGGTAAACACACTGCAGTTCCCAACTTATCCCACTATGGAAGGATCAACGAGGCTATGCATTTAAGAACTTTAGCCCTGGGTATCGGTACATAGAAGAAAAATGAGAAAGCCTAGAGAGGTTGGATGGCATCATCAACTCAAAGGACATGAGCCTGAGCAAACTCCGGGAGATAGTGAAGGACAGGGAAACCTGGTGTGCTGCAGCCCATGAGGTCACAGAGTTGGACACAACTGAGCAACAACATTAGGTCCACAAGAAACAGGAGCTGCTCCCCTGCCTGCAGGAAGTCTCAACCTCAGCAGGTGGTGTGAACGCATACTCCCCTGCAGCGCATACGCAAGGGTGTACAGACCAGCACAGATCACAGCAGGAGGGCTCCCCCCACCCGGGGGAGCACAGGGGGCCTGTGGGGGGAGGAGCCTGGGGCAGCGGATGGGAGAGGACAGCTGGCCACCATCGCCAGCCCCGCTGCCTGGGGCGGTTCCAGTGCCTGCTCTGAGGGGGAGAGTCCCTGGAGGGAACATACTGGCAGTGCTGCCGCCCTCAGAGTCCTGGGCTGGAGTCAGAGATGCAATACTCAGCTCCCCACAGTCTCCCTCCAACCATAAAGCCTCAAATGGAAAAATCAGAGGTACCCTTCTGGGTTACAGGGGCGTGTGGGTTTTCCAGCTCCCTGCTCCTTGCGCCCCACTCTCTGCTGCTTCTCCTCCAGCTAGGGACCTCAGCCCATGGAGGTAGCCTCGGCCTTGACCTCTGAGGACATTTGTCTCCCCACTGGTCCCTTCCCTCCTTGCACTAACAAGCCACCTCCCCACTGGAGCTGACTGGAGCTAGATGGGCCAGGGAAAGCCAGAGCAATTTAATATTTATAGATTCTACAGCTTTGAGTCAGTAGTTTGCTTCACTGACATTTTACTTCTCTGCTGGGGGGGTGGCGGGGGGAGGGATGCTGAGGTACCAGAAACAGCCGTGGTGTTTTGTAACCTGTGCAGTGGCTGGGACAGCAGGGATGCACGGGTGGGCCTGCCTTCAAAAGGAAAAACCAGTACATTATGTTCACACCTATGAGAAGGAGAGGCTTGGCATGTTGGGGAGCAGGTCCAGAGAGAAGCAGCCTCTGGGGACTGCCTTTCCCACCACACACATCACATACAAATGCACGTGGCCAGAGCCAGTGGTTCTGAGGGCTTTAAGGATGTGCCCGGAGCACAAGAGACACGGGGCATCTTCAGCCTCATATCTGCTCAGCATCTCCTAGAGACCTGGGGTTCACATCAGGGGTCTCCCCATCCCAGATAGGGCTGGGCTTGAGTCAGTGGGCTGTAGGGGCCTGGGGCTGGGGCCCATGACATGAAGGGCCAGCCAGCTGCAGACGAACGCCTCCCAGTGCCATGCCCCATCTCAAAACTGCTTTGGCAAAGTTGTTTAATCAGTTTCTGAAATTTGGCAATTTCTAGTGTTGGGTTAAACCAGGGCCCTGCCCACTGCTATGATTAGACACAGCAGCAAGCTTGTGTGCAGCCCAGACGTGGGATGCTGGGTTGGTCTGTGGCAGGCAGGCAGGCACAGAGGATGGAGAAGGGAGGGAAAGTAAAATCCAAAGGCAGAGGGGCCTGCTTCCTGGTTTGGGGCTTTGGTTTCTCCAGGTGACTAATGGACTTCTTTGTCACCATGGCTAAGGCCTGTCTCCAGTCCTTGCCGGTTGAAGGGAGGCATCAGGACAGCAAGGCAGGGACTCAAGCCCCCAGGTGACTACTGGGGGTTCCTCAGCCGATTCTGTGGAGAGACAGCTCCCCTGGACCCTCCCCAACAGCCATGCAAAAGCAAAGGCCCCTTGTATTTGTTGCTTTAAGCCCAAGATGACAAGGTTAGGTTGACTGTGGAGCACAAACAGAAAGCGACTCGGTACAGTGAATACAGATTTCAATCCAGAGAAGCCCACTGCTAGCACATGGACTGGGAAAAAGAACCGACAAGCACCAGGTTCTTTCCCATTACTGACCGGATCTTGGGTTAGTTTGGCCCCAGAGCTCTAAGTGTGTACGCCTCTCTGGGGATGAACCAGCCAGAAGGAAGCTCAGTCTTGCAGCATCTGCTCAGTGCTCCACCCAATGTGGGGGCCTCACCCTGGGATGTAAGACTATCCTCCTTCTGCCAATGGTCAAGTTGCCTACCCAACGTCATCTGCCCAGTAAGAGACCAAGTTGGGACAGGAAGCCTGCTCTGCTTGTTGGCAAACTGCTGCTCTTTCTACCAGGCCAATCTGCTGGTGGGGACTCTCACAGCACCATGGGTTGGAGGGCGGTCATCCCCTAGGAGGAGCTGGGCAGGGCAGGGCACGCTTCTGCATCCATACTTTCTGCACCACCCACTCCCCTCTTCTTTGAGGCTGTGGGAGAAGGAGGCTGAGATATGATCACCTCTCCCTTTTCTCTCCCATTCACCCGCTTCCCCATCCAGCCCATCCTGCCTTCCCTGTTCCGCCGTCCCCTGAAGCAGGTTCCCCAAAGCAGAGACCTCCAAGGAGAAAATAGGGCAGAGCCTCTAATGGAAAACTTAAAGGGAATGGAAAATTTCTAATCGATGCCTTTGTACAAAATAACTTCCACACCAGCAAAAGGCTTCTCTGAAGGGAATGAAAAGGGAACAGTTCGTCTCTGCTTCTCTTGAACTTGTCGTTTCCCAGCTGGGACAGTGTGAGGGGTGGGGATAAATTGGGAGACTGCGACTGACATATACACACCACTATAAGGAGATCAAACCAGCCAATCCTAAGGTAAATCAACCCTTCATTGGAAGGACTGATGCTGCAGCTGAATCTCCAATACTTTGGCCACCTGATGCAAATAACTGACTCATTAGAAAAGACCCTGATATTGGGAAAGATTAAAGGCAAATGGAGAAGGGGACGACAGAGGATGAAATGGTTGGATGGCATCACCAGTTCGATGGATATGAGTTTGAACAAGCTCCGGGAGTTGGTGATGGACAGGGAAGCCTGATGTGCTACAGTCCATAGGGTCACAAAGAGTCGAACACGACTGAGAGACTGAACCGATATATAAAATAGATAGCTAATGATAACTTGCTGTATANTGGGGAGCCTGGTGGGCTGCCATCTGTGGGGTCGCACAGAGTCGGACACGACTGAAGCGACTTAGCAGCGGCAGCAGCAGTGCTCTAGTGCACAGCAGGGGTCAATATGCTAAAGGGTGCTGGGCCGGGAACCAGAGGAGCTGGATTCACTATCACCACTAGCCAACATTATGCAGATCACTTTCCCTTTCTGGGCCTCAGTTTCCTACCTGTAAAACAAGGACTCAATCTTATTGAGTAATCTCTACCATGCACTTCAATCTAACAGCTTATGAATATAAGTGCTTGCCACCTAAGAGAAGGATTAAATTATTTCACTGGTTCCTCTTCCAAAGGAATTCTGTTCTGTTACTTTGGGCAGGCATCTTCTGTAGGCAATGACCATCAGAACTGGTGGGAAGTGCAAGAAAGGGCTTGTCTTAACACAATTCCGCCACTTCCCTGTGGAGATTTGTTTGGGCACAGAGACTGGATGATGTTCGGATGAGGTCTTCCCAAGCCAACGCTCCGAATTTTTTCCTGCAGGATTTTTCCCTGCAGGGAATGAGTGCTGCCACTGTCGGCAAGTCTCCGCAGAGGAGACGGTGGACTTGGGAAGGCAGGTCTCAGACTGGATGGAAAGGGGGCTTGTCCTTGCCTGCGACCTCAGTGAATATTTGGATCTGAAGATGCAGTGATTAGGTGGGTAGGGAGACAGGTGGAGATGGGCCTGGGCTCCCAGACCACCTTATCTATTGATAGAAGCCCTTTTGAAAGAAATATTTTGGACTTTCTGGTTTGGGGTCTTCTGACAAGTTTGAATAAATGCTGCATCCTGGAACCAGCCAAGCAGGGGAGAATTAAGACAAGCTTCCCTTCATACTTGGAAAGGCGTGCCTTCCCTGAGCCTAACCTGGTGACAGCAGTGGTGGCTAGTGCAACTTACAAGAGACAGGGAAATCTGGAGGACAAGAGCTGGGGCTGTGAATCCTCAGTCACGCCTCCCATGTGGAGATTCCTCTTCCACTGCCAACCTTGGGGAGTTAGGGTATGGTTTTATGGAAAGAGCTTGGCAGGCTTTCTTAGCTCCATAGAGGAGTCTGCAGCAGGAGCATGTTAGAGAATCGGGAACTTGAAGAACCCCTTTGTACAAGCACTCACACATTCAGACAGAGGAAATCATTAGTTAGATGTCGCCCAAGGCAACCACACTGAGACCTCTGGCTAAAACATGTCAAGCTCTCTTGGCTCCAACACTTGTTTTGCTTCTGTTTTTTTCTGGTGCATGCAGGGCACGGTGACAGCCTGGGCAAAATGCCACTTGTTGGCGTGAGATGAAGGAAACTAGACGGGAGGCGGAAGACCAAGTTCATGGAGCCATTGGTTTTCTTCTGACAGTTGATTCACTGCTGTTTGCCCTTACCTGCTGGACAAAAGGGGAGCACGGGCTGGATGGGAGGAAAGGAAAGACCTACCAAGGGCCAGGAGAGAGGAGGAGGAGCCCACTCCCCAAGGCTGCCTCGCCACTAGGAGTTGAATTGTGTCCTCCCCACAAGGTATGTTGGGAGTCCTAATCCTCAACACCTCAGAACGTGATCCCACATGGAGAGATGGTCTTTATAGAGGTGCCCAGTCGCTTCAGTCATGTCTGACTCTCTGCAACCCCATGGACTGCAGCCCACCAGGCTCCTCTGTCCTTGGGATTCTCCAGGCGAGCATACTGGAGTGGGTTGCCATTTCCTTTGGAAACCTTCTTACAGAGACAGTCAAGTCAAAATGAGGTCAGCGGGATGGATCCTAATTCAATATGACTTATAAAAAGGAGAAATCTGGACACAGAGACAGACCCACACAGGAGAGACGATGTGAAGAGATATGGGGAGAAGATGGCCACCTACCAGCCAAGGAATGCTGGAGGCCACTAGGAGCTGGAAGAGGGGCCTCGAACAGATTCTCCCTCACNAAGGAGTAAAAAGATGACAAGTAGAAAATGCTTTTGAGCAGGATATCTGGCACAAAGTACTCCATATATGTCAGCTCTCATTATAACTAAGTCCATTATTATTATTATCAGTCATCCCTAGGTTGATCATCTGGCTTTTGAGAAGGGATAGAAGACCGGTGCCGAGGACATCACTGGTGGTCCAGTGGTTATGATTCCACACTTTCACTGTCAGGGCCCAGGTTCAGTCCCTGGTTGAGGAACTAAGATTCTGAAAGCCGTGCAGTGTGGCCAAAAAATAAAAATAAATTAAAAAAGAAAAAGGAGAAGACTTGCTTTAGTGATATAAACGGGAACCTCCATGGTGGCTGGAGGGAGTTTGTTCAAGAAACAGAAGACGGAGGTGAGACCAACACCACAGGGTGTGACGCTGCCACATCTACAGATGGCGTTCTCTTACATGCACCACCCCAAGCTCAACCTCTGGGCACAGAACATATACTCTCCACTCCTAGAGAGGGCTTCGGCCCCAGGCGCCTCCCTGGGGAGCTCGGGCAGACCATGCCAGAGCCTCTGAATCCCCTTCACCATCTCCCTGAAAGCCTTGAAAAGAAAGAAAAGGCCTAAGGAGCTGGCTCCATGCTGTTTCCTCTTGGGAGAAGCCGATTTGTGAGTATGCAAAACAATCTCAAAGTCGCACGTACTGAGACTGTCCCACTGTTGCGTTTGGTTGCTTTTCTATCACCAAAGAAAGGGAATATCAAAGGAGGTGGTGGGTCTGGGGGCAGTGCCATCGGTCGGTGGGAGAGGAGCTGGGCAGGGCTGTTTCTCTGCTTCTAGATGACCGTGTGATCACAAATGGGACCGGGGAAGAGAAAGGCAAGGAAAAGCAGGCCGCAGGACAGGATAGAACAGGTTAGGGCACGTGGCAGGACAAAAGGTTACATGATCACGTAAATACATGGTCATCATGATGACTGCAGCAGGATGGAAAATGTTTGTAATATGTGGTTAAATTGAAAATACAGAATACACAGTGCTATGTGTACAATTACAACTGTGCAGAAATATGCTTGTAGACAGAGACCAAAAGGGACTCAGAAAAGTGAAAACAGTTGTGTGAGGAAGGCAGGAATGCGGGTGAGACAGATATACATTTTTCTTAAACTGTCTTATGATAAATTCATTCAAGTTAAATAAAAGTCAGACAAGAACTGAAGGGCAGTAGGGCTGGGATGGCAAATGCAGACCATGCTTTGGTCACGCCCACCCCCCCATTCCTTTCATCACATCCCTCTTCTCTCTCCTGCTCCTTGAAATCTCCCCCTGCTGGAGAGCTAATAAGGAAAGGAAGAAGGCAGCCAGTTTGGGGGGTGAAGCTCAGAAAAACTCAAGGGAGGTCAAAGGAATTAGGCTCACTTGAACTTGGCCAGAAGGCCCATGTGGCCACGTCAGGAGGCACAAAGAAGACTTTATTTTTTGGCCCCACCACAAGGCAGGCAGGATCTTAGTTCCCCAACTAGGGATCAAACCCATGCCCTCTACAGTGAAAGTGCAGAGTCTTAACCACTGGACTGCCAGGGAAGTCCTGAAGAAGACATTTAAAATGGCAGCATTCTTAGGGAAAAACCAGAAACAACCAAATATCTACCGACAGTGGAACTGATAAACAGATAAACAGGTTGTAGTACAACAAAGCACTTCATGGCACTGAAATAAACCAGATGTAAATATCAACAGGGATAAATCTCAAAAACATAATGTTTAGTGAGAAAAGCAAGCTGCAGAACGCTATTACAGCATGTCAGCACTTAAGTACACTTCTACAAACACAGCCAGCATGACGTTACATTACTCATGGATTCACAGCCACAGAGCAACCATTTGAAGAAGACTCAGACTGTCAGACTGAATGGGTGGTAGGGTCACTGCTGGGCACCCCCAGCACCCCGGGGAGAAGGAAGGGGCTCTGGGGAGGAGTGGAGAGAACCCAGCTTGGTATGTGTTTAATGCTTCCATTCATTTCTATACTAAATATTGGAAGCAAAGGTGTCAATTCTAGGTGGTGGCCACAGGGGTGTTTGTTATATTATTCTTTGTCCTTTCCTGGTTTTTCTTTTTTTATGTTCTCAAAATGAAAGAAGATGAGCAGAAGAGAGCACTGAGGCTGCTCTGGAGGTCCCGAGGCAGCCCCCAGCCACCCTCCCCAGGCCCAGGGGGCAGCTCCGGACAGCCTGCACCAGCCCTTTAAATTCTGAGACTTGCTTACAAACACAGCAGCATCAGCCCCTTATCCTCGGTTCATTGAAAACCACAATGGGGACTTCCCTGGTGGCTCAGTGGTAAAGAATCTGCCTGCCGATGCAGGAGACGTGGGTTCGATCCCTGACCAGGAAAGATCCCATGTGCCACAGATCACAACTATTGAGCCTGTGCTCTAGAGCCCACACGTTGCAACTCCTGAGACTGTGTGCTGCAACTGCTGAAGCCCGAGTGCCATGGAGCCCCTGCTCCGCAACAGAAGCCACCGCAAGGAGAAGCCTGCTCGATGCAACGAAGAGGAGCCCCCGCTCGCCGCAACTAGAGAAAAGCATGCGAGGCAGCGGAGACCCAGCACAGCCAAACATTAAATAAAAAATACAAAAGAAAACCACTACGGCTGAATGTTTCATTTCTATAGAAAATAGACACTGCCTCACATCCATTTTTTGAAAAGGGGCTTAGAAGGGAGAGAGAGAGAAGAGCAGGAGTGGATGAGGAAGGTGGGGAAAAGGAAAAAGGAGAGGAAAGCTAGAGGATGAGGGTAAGGAACAAGAGGGCAGGAGAGAAACAGAAGAAAAACAGGTGCTTGGAGAGCGAGGGCCTCACAGCAGTGCCTCCGGGGCTTCCTCGGGCCCTGTCTGCTGGCCCCAGACGGGGAAGCGGAGGGGAGACAACAAAGCCAGCCAGGGCCCCTAACAGGAGAGAAGGCGCTCCGAGCCTCCCTGCGGAGAACACGGTGTTCTCAACAGCCAGCATTAGACAATGGCTAACGGGATTTGCCTTTCGCCAAGTGTGTCCAAACCCTTTCCTTAGAAAAGCATTTGTCAACAGCTTATAGGGCTACAAATTCCCCGGTCTGCACAAAATCCTGGGAGGAGGGAAGACAATCCCGCTGCTCCCCAAGGCAAAAGAAGCGGGTGGAGGCCACATGCAGGCCTTGGTGAACTCAGGGGGCTGGAGCTGAGGCTAGAGCACTCGCGGGAACAGCACCCAGCCCAGGAGAAGACGCCTCCTCAAGTCCTAGACCCTCCCCGCACCACCTGGATGGACACCTGAATGAAGTATCAGCATCTTATGCAAGGTCTCCTTGGGATGCTGGGAGACACTCAGAATCCAGGGGTGCTCTGAGCCCAGCTTCCGAGGTGCCCAGAGGATTCTGGGTTCTCCTGCACAGTCTGAGCCTGTCCAGGTGACACAGGGGAGCTCAGCCCTCATGGGCCTCAATATAGAAAGTGACAATCCGATCAATTCATCTGCGCACTGCCAGGCAGGAAGACAGGCCAGGTGAAGGGGGTTCTGCTTGGGTGCAGGCAGTGGAAGATACGTGACTCCACGCTGTGAAAGAATCCTCATCAAGACGTCCAGTAGGACACAGCAAGTGGGGTGAGAACTGAGGACAGAGTCAAGCAGGGAGCACGAGCTCTCCCAGATACAGCCCCGTGTATCTGCCGAACCAGACAGGCAGCGGGAACCTCCAAGGGCCCTGTGCGTGCATGGAGTGTATGGTATGGATTGTGCACATTGTGATACTGTAACATAATAAGGCGTGTATATCTGGCCTTCACCCCCAGTTCCTGGCACAGAGCTCCTAAAACTCTTATGATTTCCTGAATGAAAGGGGTGATAGGGATATCTTTTGTTATAATATTTGGTCTTAGTCCCAGATCCTGACACAAGAGTTTCCAAGACCCTTCCAATCGAAGGAGTAAAAGCCTCTTTTGGGATGCTAAGATGATGGGTGTGGGTCACCAGAGAGACGTGGTTAGAAGGTTGGAATTTTAAGATCCACCCCCGGAGCTCAACATCTGGGGAAGGGAGAAGAGCTGGAGGTTGAGTGAATCACTGAGGGCCAGTGATTTAAGCACTCATGCCTACATAGTGAGACCTCCATAAAGGCCCCTCGGTGATGGGGTGCAGAGAGAGGAGGTGCTGGGAGGGTGAGGCACCTGGAGAGGACATGGAAGCTGTAATGGAGCAAGAAAGAAGAAAGGAGATGGGCAGAAGCACAGACATTCCAAGTTACAGACCTGATGATGTAACAGATGGTTTCATGGTGGAGAGGAGGGAGACAGGGAGTTCAGGAGGATTCCACACTCCCACTAAAGCAGGTCTGCTAAGGAGAGAGACACACACCCAGGGTCCGGGGGAAGTCTGGGCCATGGGAGATGCCAACAGGGAGGAAAGTGATGGCCCTGGGACCTCAGGTCCCCAGCCAATCACCCCTCCACATCTCTGTTACTCTGTTCGTGGGCCAGCCTGTGCAAGGGTGCAAAGGCATCTTCTCAGTAACCCCACCCCCCAAGACAGCTAGAACAAGTCATGGAGTTTCTCTTCTATATATCTATATGAAGTAGAGAAGTATATCTATATTTTAATCTTGTATTTTGGTAGTCAAAGGCAGTGGAATGTTGACTGGTAAGATCACAGGAAGATGCAGCACAAGAATTTACTAACAACATGTGCCTCTACTAAGCTACTGGACCCTTAATGTTCAGGGGACCCCAAAACTGTGATGAAGCTAAAGTGACCCTGTGAGGCTGGAGCTAGACACGGGGATGCAGAGGCTGCCTGCATCCTCTTAAGTCCACTGACCCTGGAGTCTGAGGGAGTGGCCTCTCTCTCCCCACAGGCAGGCCTGTCAGGAGCCACTGCCTGAGGCCTGGCCACAGTGGGGGCACAATGAATTCATTAGAAATCCCAGGTGATAATGTGCCCCAGGGGATAAGGAGACTCTTGAGAGTCCCTGTAACTGCAAGGAGAGCAAACCAGTTGATCCTGAAGGAAATCAACCCTGAATATTCATTGGAAGGACTGATGCTGAAGCTCCAATACTTTGGCACCTGATGCGAAGAGCCAATTCATTAGAAAAGACCCTGATGCTGGGAAAGATTGAAGGCAAAAGGAGAAGAGGGTGGCAGAGGACCAGATGGTTACATGGCATAACTAACTCAATGGACATGAACTTGGGCAAACTCCAGAAGATAGTGGAGGACAGGGAAGCCTGGTGTGCTGCAGGCCATGGGGTTGCAGAGTTGGATACGACTGATCGACTGAACAATGACAAACAATGTGCCTCTGGGATTTCTCTTCCAGTCTAGCTTAAATGTCACTACTACACTGATTTTCCTTTAATTAAAATTTTCCAAAAGCTCCAAAGTCCAAAGGACTAAGTTCAAGGACCACAGTCTGGTGCTCACCAGCCTTATCACTCAGTCTCCCTATAGTATACCATGGACATCTTGCTCTGGCCTTTGGCCTGGAATGTCCCAAACCCTCTACCTAAATCCCAGACATTCTGTAAGGCCCTACTTGAGAGTCACCTCCTCCAGGAAACCTTCCTGGCTCAAGAGTCCCAAGCCAGAGTCTCCTGTGAACTTAAATTATTCCATTGTGCGGCCCTCCATTAAACGCTGCCTTGAGAAGGATCCTGTGAGGCTCTTTCACATTCTTGTCTCACTGTGCTTTAGTGCATTTCTGGCTAGATAGGGCCAGAGGTAGACAGATCAGGGTGAACCGGCAGTGTCAGACAGGCTGCTTACAGGAATGAATCCTAAGGCCCAGCCAGAGAGGTCAATGATCAAGTGAGCAGTCGGCACAAAACGCTCTGCCACGGGGAGAACCCAAGAGTGAGGAAGGAGGAGGTGGGGAGCTGGGAAAGCAGGCAGGTCCAAGCTGAAGACAGACTGCTGCAGACAGAAGGGCAAGCACTGCATGGAGCCAGCAGACAAGGAGTAGCGGGACGGGCCAGTGCAGAGCTGGGTTCTTTTGTGTGGTTGCCCGGCCGCTGCTTGCCTGGGCGCAGGGCCTCTCCAGATCAGCTTTCTGATCCTCAGATGAGGGCTCCTTGAAGTCTGGGAACCACATATGTGCTTATCCACACACTGCCAGGCCTTAAGAGGCTGAGCCAAATGAATGCATCTCTGAAAATGCTCCTTTCTCTTCCCGCTCATTTGTGGTCACCCGCGTGCTGGCTGTCTGGACCACACCTAACAACCAGGACTCTGACCGCTGTTCTATTTGTATGTTGACAGCTAGAGGAGTCGAAAGGAGAGTTCCCTTCTCTGCTCTCGGAAGGCAGACAGAAAACAATCAAATTTTTCATGCCCTGCCAACATCTGATGGAAGGGCGCCTTCCAACCTCAGTTGTATGTCTAAAACTAACATGGAATCTGACAGGCCTTGTGATCTCTCCTTAAGGAGACTGCTATTCTGTGTCTCCTCCACTACCAAGGGCCCCAAGAAGCATCTCATGGAGCAAAGGGAGAGGAGAGACCCCCACCCTCAAAGTGGCTGTGCATGATATAGGCCATTCTTTGGTAATTTATTACTTTCAGGTGATCTCAGGGCCTTAGTATTGACCACAAAGAATAGGATCTGCACCTCACTGGCTTCTGCATCCAAGAAAGGGCAACTCCTTTCCTCAGAGAAGAAAAAGCTTATGCTTCACTGAGGACCTGTGTCTGGAAAGAAGATGAGAGCCCACGTGATGGACCAGAGTGGCCAAGCGAGGCCCAGCACGCACTTTGCTATATGGGATGAGTTTGATTTCCCGAGTCGTCATACAAAATGTCACCTATCTGACCAACACATTCTAGTTCTTCAAAACACATCACCCTACTGAAGTTATTTCCCAAAGTGTATCTCATCTTGTCCACTCCAGGGTAGCACTGGGATAACCTTCTGGTTTTTTATTTCCCACCAAATTCAGTGTACAGTAGTGGTTAGTGGAAACTCAAGAAATAGAAACCTATCCATTTAAATCTACCCCACCTTTTTTCCAAAAAGGACTGGAGGC
Organism: Neotragus pygmaeus; assembly: GCA_006410875.1. Classification (NCBI taxonomy): domain Eukaryota; kingdom Metazoa; phylum Chordata; class Mammalia; order Artiodactyla; family Bovidae; genus Neotragus; species Neotragus pygmaeus. The sequence goes on along the minus strand of SJYV01032507.1, from coordinate 278,419 downwards.
AGTTTAAAAAGTGAATGATTTAATTCAATGAAAAACAGATGAAAACTGAGACTGCCCTGATGGTCCAGTAGCTAAGATGCTATGCTCCCAATGCAAGGGGCCTGGGTTTGATCCCTGGTCAGGGAACTAGTTCCCACGTGCTGCAGCTAAGAGTTTGCAAGCCACACTAAGACCTGGTGCAACCAAATAAATAAACAAACAAAACATTTTTTAAACAAATGAAAACATCCCACTGAGAAGAGAACAAGGCAGGAAGAGAAAACAAAGCTAGGATCTAGGACATGCAGAGAAATTGTCAGCTTTGCAAAACTGCTAAACGTGGTTGCAAATTCAGTTCTGAGTTTTCTTGGGGCTAAAGCAAGGAAAGAATTGTGGTCTGTGAGGAAATCCAAAGTATACAAAAGATGAGAGAGAAAACAAAAATGTACCTCCAACTGCAAAGAAGTCCAATTTCTGCTAGGTGCTATAGGGTAACTTCCTGAAAATAAATTCCTACAAGTGGGATTTTGAAATCAAAGGTTTTGTCGATTTTTTAAGGCCTCTGGTGTGCATTGCCAATCTCTCCTGGAAATTTTGTCCTGATTAGATTCCTCCTAGCAACCTGCTCTCTTCCCTACACTGGGGATTATCCTTTTTTGGGGAATAGAGTTCTTTGCAAATGTATCAGGTACAAATTCAGTGTTTTTATCTGTAAATTGTGAATTAAAATTATCCTGAATATTTTTCTTATCAATTCTGACAATATGCATCAGCTGAATTGTCCACCTCATATCCTACACATACGTATTTTTAATTAAATTGTTTCTCTCTCTTTTGTTGGACTGATTCTGAAGCTGAAGCTCCAATACTTTGGCCACCTGATGCGAAGAGTTGACTCACTGGGAAAGACCCTGATGCTAGGAAAGATTGAGGGCAGCAGGAGAAGGGGGCAACAGAGGATGAGACGGTTGGATGGCATTGTTGACTCAATGGACATGAGTTTGAGCAAACTCCGAGAGATAGTAAAGCACAGGAAAGCCTGGCATGCTGCAGTCCATGGAGTTGCAAAGCGTCAGACATGACTGAGTGACTGAACAAATCTGGAAAGGGCTCTTTTTTCTATAAAGGAAATAGATTCTTTGCCATATTGTTAGTTGCCTTTCTATTAGCAAGTTTTCGGACATCCAAAACTTTATCTTTTTTAGGTTGTAAAATAAAAATTTTCCCCTTTCTCCCTAAGTTAGTTAAATATTAAGTGCCTACTCTGTACCCAACACTGAGACTTCCCAATTTTACTGAAAAAAAAAAAAAAAGATAAAGTAACTTGCTCAAGGTCAGTCAGCAGTAGGGGAGTGCCTTCAGCAAATACTTGTTGAATGAATGAATAAGTGAATTGAGAGACATGCAGTTTTACTTATCCCCACCAAGTGGCAATTTAACCCTCTGTTTAAGTACTACTGGTCTAGGGTCATCCCTTATCACAAGAAATACTGCTTCTATGCTAAGAAGGCACACATGTTTTAAGTCTCTCTGCAAGCAGAGTGCTGGAAGGAAATACACCTGCACCATCTCCTTTAAACTAACCAACTGGTACCTGTCCTGCTGGAACAGTAAACCATGTCATGTCACTCCACTTCTGCTTGGAAGGAAAACTGCTTTCATCTTTTTAAATTAATAGGAGACCTAAAGCTCCAAAATTCTCAAAGGATTCTCAAGGATTAACAGACCTCGACTTAATGCCCAAAGTGCAGAGCCTGGACAAGCAGCACTGGCATCACCTGGGGGCTTGCTAGAAAGGCAGGATCTCTGCCACACCCTAAAACTACTGAATCTGAATCTGCATCTTCACACAAGCCCCAGGGAGTTCTTATGTACATTTGAAATTAAGAATCATTTATTTACTTTTTGCCACACTTAAGGGCATATGGAATCTTAGTTTCCCAACCAGGGAATGAACCTGAGCCCCCTGCTGTGGAAACATGGAGTCTTAACCACTGGACCGCCAGAGAAGTCCCAAGAATCACCAGTTTTAGATGAAATATCAATTTCTTGAAACTAGCTCCTAACAAAAGCAATATCCTTAATCTAAATGGTGAAGAAAAAAGGTTAAAGAACCTGATAAGTCCCCCCACAAGCTGTGGAGTTTGTGGGTAGATCTTGGTTTGTCTCTTTCTTTCCCCACTCCCTATAAAACAAGGAATACTGAGAACTCAAATATTAGCTGTTAACTTTCTAGGGCTGACCAGGATCTGGTACCACTAATACAAACAGAATGAATTTAACTCTTAACAGGCCACCAAGAAAAAAACTCGGCTAGGCGAAGGCTTGCTGTTTAGTTGCTCAATTGTGTCTGACTCTGCAACCTCAGGGACTGTAGCACACCAGGCTTCTCTGTCCTTTCCCATCTTCTGGAGTTTGCTCAAGCTCATGTCCATTGAGTCAATGATACCATCCAACCATCATTTTCTGTCACCCCCTTCTCCTGACCTCAATGTTTTCCAGCATCAGGGTCTTTTCCAGTGAGCTGGATGAAGGTTGGGAAAGAGGTATTCATATAACAAAGAATAAAAATGCAGATTGTCTCACTAGTAATCATTATTTCTGAAAACACCATGATCAGTACTTCAAGTCCAAGCTTTCAACACTCTCAGGAAATCTGTTCTGTCACCTATAAGGCAGTACCCGCTCCTCACTCCTCCTCTGAGGCTTCAGGAATGGTGAGAAGTACTGGATCTGCTTTATCCTATTCATGCTCCCAGCAACTCTTTTGCAGATGAGGAAACCGAGGCTCAAAGAACCCGAGTGATGGAACCAAAGGTCACTCTTGGGTCTGTTGACAGGTTTTGACCCGGTCACTTGGGTGTGTGAGCTCTGTAGCCCAAGCATGTCAGAACCCACTAGGCTGGGTGGTGAGAAGTAGCTGTCTCACCCAGACAGGCACTTTTTCTTTTACAAAAAATGGCTTTAATGAGGTATAATCTACATACCACAAAACCCACCGCATATTTTTAAGATGCTGAAGAATGTGAACATTCATGGAAATAAAGATGTTCTTTCCCCTCCAGAAGAAAAGCCAAAGAGGTGGTGAACCCGGATGAGCCGGATTCCAAAGAGCCCCGGAGTCGAGAACGCCTACCTTGGATTCCATACAGCCGGTTGAGGCGCGACCGCCGGGCCTCGTCGGTGTAGGGGACTGCGAGCCACGGCATCTCACTGAAGTACTGTTTGAATGAGTCCTCGGACCTACAGAGACACATGCACAGAGACAAGGCTCTATTACTCCTCAAGGCACCACCATTGGGTTCTCCTCATCTCCCACCAAATCACGTCCTGGGCCCTACAGACACCCCAGCTTCTAATCACTGTGCTCCCTGGACGCCAGGCTGGGGAAGTGACCCAGTGCACAAGGCCCCACACAGCAGGTGGACGCCGGGCTGAAACGCCAGGCTTTTCAACAGACTGCTCCTCTGCAGCCTACCCAGTCAATTCATGCTCAGCTTTTCTTTTCAACACGGACAGGTCTTCCTTTAATTAGGAGCATAGATATTCAGACAACTCCTTCCCTGTAATACTTATAATCTGTGCATATAACTGAGATATGCACAGACACTTTTAATCAAGCATACACCTAAGATTCCATATCTAAGAAACTCTAAGAGTGATAAATCCAATTAAGTGATAGAAGCAGATCAGAGATCTGTGGGGCTGGAATTTGGGGGCAACTGAGAAAAGGCACAGGAGTTCTTTTATTTTATAGAATTAAAAACAATTGGCTGCACCCCGTTGCATATGGGACCTTAGTTCCCTGACCAGGGTTTGAACCCACACCCCTTCTTTGGAAGGATTAACTACAGGGGAATACCACGAGGGATTCTTTCCTTGATGGGACTGTTCTATATCTTCACTCTGTTGGTGACACAGGTACATTAGTAAAAATTCACTGAACTGTATACCTAGAATGCATGTATTTTACTGTATGTAAATTATACTTCAATAAAGTTGATGTTTTTATTTTTTAAAAGGTTTGTTTTTTTTTTTTTTGGTGGTGCAACCTGTGGGATCTTAGTTCCTCGACCNTTAGTAAAAATTCACTGAACTGTATACCTAGAATGCATGTATTTTACTGTATGTAAATTATACTTCAATAAAGTTGATGTTTTTATTTTTTAAAAGGTTTTTTTTTTTTTTTTTTGGTGGTGCAACCTGTGGGATCTTAGTTCCTCGACCAGGGATTGAACCAGAGCCCTTGGCAGTAAGAGCACAGAGTCCCAACCCCTGGATCACTGGGGAATTCCCAACTTGATGTTTTTTTTTAAGCTTTAAAAAACCCTGTGACATGGCTTCAAGCTTGCCCTAGGGAGCAGAGGGGTAGGCCCAGGGGCCAATACAACTGAGCATAGCATCATACAGGCATTAAGGATACTGCAGTGCATACAAGGCCCTCAGTGTGTTGGCATTTCAGCGATCCTTCTGTGAAAAGGAAGCCTGGTGGCTCGGTCTGAACTGGGGCTGGAGTTTTGTGATGAAGGAAGGTCACTGATGAGTAAAGCCAGTGAGATGGCAAGAAACAGAGGAAATTGAGGCTAAAAGGCCCTGACATACTCTGGGAAGAAAGCCTGTACGTATTGTTTTGTGGGGAGACCCCAGAAAAAGCATGTGGCCAGAGCTAAGAAAAATGAGTGCAGAGCCAGCTAAGACAGGTGTCATATTCCATTAGTCTCTGGCTCTTTTCTTTACATCCTCCTTCTTCCATATCTACTCACCACCATCCAAAAAGTTGAACTGACCAGGAAAAAAAATGCATCCTAATCTCCAATGCCCCAGGCCAGAATAAGGATGTCCCTTAATAATGACAGCAAGAATGGGTTTTTCTTGGCTCCCCTTTAGACAATTACATGATTAAATATGAAATATATCTGCCCTTCTGCCAATCATCCCAGATAGGTCTTCCCCAAGCCCTAGCCCCAAGTTCTCAGCTACAGAGCATGTAAGGCAAGAGCCATCCATCCACCTGTGGAAAAAGGGAGACACACCACCACCCTGTCCGCCAACCTGTCAGCACATGTTACCTGTCCGCACTAACAAAGATGATCTCGAATTTCTGGCCTGCCTCCTTGATCTTCCGGTAGGACTCCACCAGGACCCGGGTGAGGCTTCGGCAGGGTGGGCACTGCAAGAAATGAGTGGGAACCTGCAGCCTCCGTCCTGCCTTCTCCTGCCCCTGTCTCAGCCACCTGCCAGCAGAGGCCGGTTCAGCAAGACCCACACTGGATGTGGATCGCATTTCCAGTTTATGGAAGAGGCAGAAATAAATGGGCCTCTTGTGATGGTGAGCATCTGGGGTCAGCGTGCAGCTGTTAAAACGAATCCCCTAAGGGAACATAGGGAGCCTTATCAGAATGGGTTAGGAGGACTCCACTTTTTATTTATGTGTTTTTTAGGGGGAAGGACCTTCCTTTCAGGCCAGTCCAAAGAAGTCCTTTTCTTGCTGCTAATATCATTCATAATAGTGAGCACTGGAAGCATGCCAGCAATGTACTTGGCCCAGGAGACAGCAGGAATGCCAGGAAATGACACCTGAGCAGTCACACCTTCAGAAGCCAACCCCAGCTAGTCTCGGTGGCGACATCACTGCTCCCTTCTGTCTGGATGAAAGAGGGACCCAGCACTCACCCAGTGTGCAGAGAAATAGACTCCCACGTGAGACCCCTCCAGGCTGCTGCTCTCCAAGGACTGCCCGTTATTTCTAAGCAAGGGCCCTGCAATGACTTCCCTGAAGGGTTTAGGTCCCCAGGGGAATTCCAAACCTGAAAGAGGCAACAGATGGCAAGAATGTTAAGACTCTTCCTCAGAGCCTCTGACCCAAGAGGCTTCCAGGATGCAGAGCGTGACAAATTTATCACCAAATGATATTGGCTAACATATCCATAGGACTGGCAGCTAGAGCAGGAATAAAAGCAGGACTCATTCACGGCAGAGCCCTACCTACCCTCAAAGCCATGGTTCCTGAACCTGGAGGATCACAGGACCCATCTCCTCGGGAGCTTTTGAAAAGTACAGAAGCCAAAGATACCCGCCACCCCCTTCCCCCCACTATCTCAGGATCCTGGGGCAGGGCTGAAGATGCACGGCCAAAACAAGGCCAAACGACTCCCCAAATAACTGTGACGATGGGACAGTTGGGGAATCACTGCCTTGGGTATTAACCAAGTATGTGTGCATGCTCAGTCACTGAGTCATGTCCGACTCTTTGTGACTCTGTGGACTGTAGCCCACCAGGCTCCATTGTCCACAGGATTTTCCCAGGCAAGAATACAGGAGCAGGTTGCCATATTCTCCTGCAGGGGATCTTTCTGACCCAGGGCTAGAACCTGCATCTCCTGCATTGGCAGGAGGATTCTTTACCACTGATGCACCAGGGAAGCCCATTAACTGTGAGTTTCTACAATTCCAACCCTGGGCTCTCAGTGGCTCCCAACTTTACATTTTAGAATCAGCCAGGGAGTTTTAAAATCTGACGCTCCTGGGTCCAACCTCCAGAGATTCTGATTCAGCTGGTCTGAGTTGGAGCCCAGGGAACCAAGTGAGAGGAGAATTTCAGTCTAGTGAAAGGAAAGTGCAAAACCACTTGACCCAGATGGTTGACACTCTGATGTCACAGAAGCCCCAGGCAGGAAGAGCACACGATATGCTCCCCGCTCAACAGAACACGTGTCCTCACAGGGTGGTCCAGGGATCACTGGCTCAAAATTGCCTGGGGTGGGTGGGGAGCACGAGGGAGCAGCAGATCCTGGCTGGAAAAGCAGGTGGCTGAGTCCACCCTGAAACACATGGAACCAAAAACCTCTGGGGGTAGGGCTGGGGAAGCTGGGTTTTTAACAAGCTTCAGAGTTTGGGGTATGTGCGCGTGTTCGTGCCTGTGTGTTTACACTTCAGAAAATAAAGACTTAGTTCTATTGTAACTGCCCAGGTTTTTACTGTGGGCAACTTTTTTTTAAGAAGATGAAATTTTTACTGGGAAAATTTGTGATCAGGGCTGAACTCTGTAATTGGGTGAATACATGAGGGACGGAAGATCTTATAGCCTTTGTATGACTCCAGTGCCCAGGGGAAAGAAACAGGCCCTGGACAGCCTCTGAGCAAGGTGACGAGAGTCACCCAGACACAGCCCTCCACCCAGCTGGTCAGGAAGACCAAGGCTTAGGATTTGGGCAACACCAAGGGAATGAGGCTTTCCTGGTGGCTCAGATGGTAAAGCATCTGCCTGCAAAGCAGGAGATCTGGGTTCGATCCCTGGGTAAGGAAGATCCCCTGGAGAGGGGAATGACAACCCAACTAGTATTCTTGCCTGGATAATTCCACGGACAGAGGAGCCTGATGGGCTGCAGTCCATGAGGTTGCAAAGAGCTGAACTCAACTGAGTGACTAACATTTTCACTTTTTCACTTCAAGAAATGAGGGGCGCTAGGGCCAGGAGAGCAACACGGAGACTGCAGTTTTGCTATGATAATATATACTTAATTTATTTATTTNTTTCTCCATTCATGCTTCCATTTTTGTCTAGTTTCTTTCATTTAGTATAATGTTTTCAAAGTTCATCCAATTTGTAGAATATGTTAGCACTTTGTTCCTTTTTGTGACTGAGTAATAGAAGGCAATGGCACCCCACTCCAGTACTCTTGCCTGGAAAATCCCATGGGCGGAGGAGCCTGGTAGGCTGCAGTCCATGGGGTCGCTAAGGGTCGGACACGACTGAGCGACTTCCCTTTCACTTTTCACTTTTATGCATTGGAGAAGGAAATGGCAACCCACTCCAGTGTTCTTGGCTGGAGAATCCCAGGGACGGGGGAGCCTGGTGGGCTTCCGTCTATGGGGTCGCACAGAGTCGGACACGACTGAAGCGACTTAGCAGCAGCAATATTTCATTTACGAATATACCACGTGTCACTTATCCATTCATTGATTGACAGACACCTATATTGCTTCCTCTTTTCAGTTATTATGAACAGCACTACTGTGAATATTTGTGTACGAAGTTCTATAGGGACATTTATTTTTTCCTTTGCTGCCTGTGCTTCTGATGTCATAGCTAGGAAATCACTGCCTTATCCAAGGTCATGAAGATTTATGCCTATGTGTTCTTCTCATAGTTTCACAGTTTCAGCTTTTTAAGTCTTTAATCCATTTTTAATTAATTTGTGTATATGGTATGAGATAAAGAGTCCATATTCATTCTTCATGTGGCTCTCTAGTTGTTACAACACCGTTAGTTAAGTCTCTCCTATCCCCCACTGAATTGTTTTGGCCTGCTTTGTCTTAATAATTTTTAATATTTAGGACCAAACAACCATACCATTTAAAAATTTTTTTATTTTTTTAGTTTTACATACATAACTGTTACAGAATAAATTGCACATGAAGTGTTCAGTGAGAAGCTCTGGCACGTATATGCTCATGCAATCACTTCTACAATCAAGACAATGAATATTTCTATCACTCAAAAAGTTTCTTCATGCCCCTCTGTGATTCTTCCCTCTGTGCCACTTCCCACACAACACTGATACATTTTCTGTCACTGTAGATTAGTTTGTAGACTTATTTACATAACTGGAATCATGCAGTATCTACTCTGGTTTATACTTTTACAGTTTTTTTTTTTTTTTTGCCAAGCCATAAGGTATGTGGGATCTTAGTTCTGCAGCCAGGGACAGAACCCATGCTCCCTGGAGTAAAAGTGCTCAGCCCTAACCACTGGTCCACCAGAGGATTCCCACGTTTACTCTTCTCTTCGGTCGCACGTGGGTCTTTGCTGCTGCACAAGGGCTTTGCCCAGCTGCAGTGAGTGGGGGCCGCTCGTCATTGCTGCGTGTGGACTGCTCCCGGCGGCGGCCCCTCCTGCTGTAGAGCACAGGCTCTAGGCACTCGGGCTTCAGCAGCTGCGGCACTGGAGTTCAGTAGTTGTGGCACAAGGGCTTAGCTGCTTCTCAGCAATGTGGAATCTTCCCGAACCAGGGATGGAACCCATGTCCCCTGCATCAGCAGGTGGACTCCCAGCCACTCTACTACCCCTACATTTACTTTAATTTACATCTTTGTAGAAAATTATTCAAAGATTACAGTTTGAATACATTATTTTTTAATTCTTAAATCATTATAAGACTGGGTCTTGTTATTAGTACACCAAAATATCTTGATAACAGTGGTTTTGCTGAAATACGGTAAATAATTTTATAGAATAATTACATAGTAAGTTTTGAATATCTGTCTTTATTTAACTTTATTACTCCTCCAAATATCACATGTCGATCAAAAGAAAACTTTAAATAATAACTGAATTGATTGAATTCAATTATCTTTGATATTTTGCTTTCAGTTATCTAAAGCCACAACTTTATATATTTCCTAGTTTTGTTGCTATGAAGTTGTCAAAGTACAGAGCACAGCTTAACCATTTTCAGACATATGGTACGTAGGATTCCATTTGTACTTTAGAAGCAGGCTGAGTTGGCAACATTCTGTTTCTTCATGAGAGTGTTTATAATTATCTTTCAAAATATACAGGCAAGCTTTTGCTCTTTTCTATACATAGGTTCCTTTGTGGCTCAGCTGGTAATGAATCCGCCTGCAGTGCGGGAGATCTGGGTTCAATTCCTGGGTTAGGAAGATCCCCTGGAGAAAGGAAAGGCTACCCACTCCAGTATTCTGGCCTGGAGAATTCCATGGACTGTATAGTGAATGAGGGTCACAAAGAGTAGGACATGACTGAGCGGCTTTCACTTATACATAGGTTATATTTCACAGTAAAAGAAAGAGGAAAGGAAAAGGAAAAAGCATCTCAGAAGGTCACAACACTGATGAACACTATATATCCTCCAACTAAACTTAGTATAAAGAATGGTGAACTTCCCTGGACGGTCCAGTGGTTGAGATTCGGTGCTTCCACTGCAGGGCACAAGGGTTCGATCCCTGATCAGGGAACTAAGACCCATATACTGTGCAGCACAGCCAAAGGGGGAAAAAAAGAATGGGTGGAGTCACTGTGTTCACTTTGTCTGCATGTGCATTCAGCTTTTGGAGGATTTGAACCAAACCTACAGCTCTCCAGGATGTCACTCGCTGAGGCAACCAGGGAGCGGAGGGACCTTCTACACAGACCAACTCCAATACTATCAGAAGGGCTGGGAGGGAAACCAAGGGAAAGAACATCCAAGCAGCACCGTGACAGGCCAGGCACAGAGCCAAGGGCTTTCCTCATACATATGTCATTTAAGCCTTGCAACAGCTCTGGCAGACAAGGACTCGGGGCTCCATTTCACTGGAAGGAAAGCTCAGGCTCACAAAGATTACTTCTCTAAAAAGCCACAGAGCTGGTTAGTAGAGTGCTGGCTCAGGGCCAGCTTGCTGAGGATTCATTCACCAAATACCCCAAATTGATTGACTCGTCAATGATGGAAGAAAGATCAAGGAATCGGAAAAACAAGCAAACCATCAAGATGAATAAGATGATCAACCAAGGGGTTCAAAGACCAGATTCTAGCCTCAGCTCCTTGACATCACACACTTCCCTGTCTGAAATACACTCCCTGCCATCCTGTACCCCATTTATTTATTTATTCCAACTCTCACTAGGTAATAATTATTTTTTTTAAAGTATTTGTTTCACTTTATGCTTATAATAATGTGTAGTCAGCTGGTAAAGAAGCCGCCTGCAATGCAGGAGACCACAGTTCGATTCCTGGGTTGGGATGATCCCCTGGAGGAGGGCATGGCAACCCGCTCCAGCATTCTTGCCGGGAGAATCTCCATGGACAGAGGAGCCCAGCAGGCTACAGTCCACGGGGCTCACAAAAAGTTAGACACGACTGAGCAACTAAGCACGCAACGTGTACTATATGCCAGGTAGTTCTAAGTGTTTTTTTCCAACTATTAATCCACTTAATCCTCATAACCACCCTATGAGGAAGGCACCATTAGGACCCTCCTTTTACCTAAGGAAACCAAGGAACAGAGAAATTAATTTGCCTCAGATTGTGTGTGTGTGAAAGTTGCTCAGTCGTGTCCAACTCTTTGTGACCCAATAACTATACAGTCCATGGAATTCTTTAGGCCAGAATACTGGAGTGGGTAGTCATTCCCTTCTCCAGAGGATTGTCCCAACTCAGGGATCGAATCCAGGTCTCCCACACTGCAGGCGGATTCTTTACCATCTGACCCATCAGGGAAGCCCAAGAATAATGGAATGGCTAGCCTATCCCTTCTCCAGGGGATATTCCCAACTCAGGAATGGAACTGGGGTCTCCTGCATGGCAGGCAGATTCTTTACCAGCTGAGCTACTAGGGAAGCCCTAAGATTACACAGCTAGTAAGTAACCTAGTCAGGATTCAAACACAAGCAGTTGGATTGTGCTCTTAACCACTATATATTGCTATCTATTAAAAAACAGATTATCCTGAAAAACAAAACAAAAACAAGATTTTTGCACCAGATTATCCTGGTGGGAAAAAGCTACTCTTTATCCTAGAGGACTCAAAACAGAGATGGGCAGGTGGCACCATGGATGATGGCTAAATGGAACTCAAGTCTGGAGTCGGTGGACAAGTGTCCACTGGCAGAAAGAGAGGTCAACAATAGCAGCAAACAAGAGTGGCCTCTCTGCCCAGTAAGACTGCAGCCTCTCCGAGGGCAGACGTAATGCCTGTGTGTATGTGTGTGTGTGCACGCGCGTGCTGAGTTGCATCAGTCATGCCTGACTCTTTACAATCCTATGGATTGCAGTCCACCAGGCTCCTCGGTCCATGAGATCCTCCAGGCAAGAGTACGGGAGTGGGCAGCCCTACCAGACCACAAGGCAGCTCAACACACACAACGGGATGCCTGGTGCTGAGAGTCAACCAACTGTGGCACCCGAGAAAAGGCAGAGTCTTGAGGAAACCTGCCTCTTTCCAGGCACTATTCGTATGTAAACACAATGGAAATGGCCACATTTCAGCGACAGGTTCACTGAAGACTGTCACACAAGCTTCCATACTATAAAAGAAAACCTCTATGCGAATTTAACAGGAAGTTCTGCTCAAAACAGAGATGGGCAGGTGGCAGCGTGGATGATGGCTAAATGGAACTCAAGTCTGGAGTCGGTGGATAAGGGCGCACTGGCAGAAAGAGAGGTCAACAATAGCAGCAAACAAGAGTGGCCTCTCTGCCCAGTTAGGACTGCAGCCTTCCCGAGGGCAGACGTAATTAATGCGCGCGTGTGCGCGCGCACGTGTGTGTGTCTGTCTGTCTGCGTGCGCGCACGCGCACAGAAATCTGTGTGCTGACTCCACTGCACTGCAATTCATCTAGAACGCGTTCTCCCTGACCTACACACACACACACACACACACACACACACACACNGAGTCTGAGTGAACTCCGGCAGTTGGTGATGGACAGGGAGGCCTGGCGTGCTGCAGTTCATGGGGTCGCAAAGAGTCGGACATGACTGAGCGACTGAACTGAGCTGAACTGAATGTAAGTTTCCATGTTGCTCTTTACATACATCTCACACTCTCCTCCCCTCTCCCCATGTCCACAAGTCTATTCTATATATATACTTACATTGCTGCCCTATAAATATATAAGACAGTTTTTATGTGTTCAGTGTGTGTATTGATGCTTTTGAGTGTGTACTGATTCAGTTAAAACTACTGGAGCAAGAGTGATTGTGTATGTGCATGTTATATGTTAATGTATATAAATACATGTTTGAATGTATGAGTGTGCACACATGTCTGCTTGCATCTTTGTGTAGGTGAGTTGGCATGTGTGTTGTGTGTGGGGGTGTTTCTGTGTAGGTTGGATTGGCCATCTTAATTGCTTTAGAAACTGACTTGAAATTACAGTCATTCCATCATGAACCTTGTTCAAAGAGTTGATTTGTATATAGGAAAACAGTAAGAATGGAATTCAACATTTTATATATACAGAATAGTTTCATATAAATATATGTTTCTTAATTGAAAGAACAATCATGGTTACTTACTCAAAATTTTCCACAAAAATATGTGTGGAGGATTCTGTTGACCATTTGTTGCTCTCTTTTGAGGGGCCACACCCAGTGGCTTGTGGGATCTTAGTTCCCTGACCAGAGATTGAAGCCCTGACCTGCAAGTGAAAGCATTACATCTTCAACACTGGACCAGCAGGGAATTCCCCGTTTGTTGGTCTTGAGTTGATTGAGTAGCATTAGCTTATCTGACAGTTATATGAATAGTAGAATCTCCCTTAAACTATCTGATCTTGGTTCTTTCATTTTCAAGAACTTTTAGGAACCTTCTTTCTCTCTTCTAAAGATAATAGTTTGTTCTGCTTCCTGTCACTAGTAAAGTTTGTATTCCTAAAAGTTTACATATTCGTTGGTATTGAGTTGTGCAAATGAGTGAAGTGACATCTAATGCAGANGTGACTTAGCAGTAGCATAAGTCAACTCAAATCTTTCTGGGAATAATCATTAGAATAAGTAGGCAAGCATTCTGTTTCTAGAGGAAACCTCAGTGCCTTGATTCAAAATGAGGGTTTTTTTTTTTTTTTTAAGACATATGTCAAACTACTGTGAAATCCCTAGTTTTGAAGGACATTTTAAAAAGTTGACCATAGAAGCTATCTGTATCAACGGTTACCTCCTTCACCCTGCTTCCCAAATACAACCAGGGCAGTCAAAATATGGCACTGGGCAGTATTTCTCTAATTGGAATTCCTTATCTATACCTAACGGAGATATTTTCTTAGTTGGCACAAGTATTCCCCAGTAAATAATATAAGCCAAAATGTTATCCCATTCTCACTTTTCTTCTGGCACCTCCCATTACTTTAGGGGAGAAGTCTTAGTTTGATGTCAATAGGTGACTAACATTCTTTCCAGCACCTGCTCATCTCCCCTTTCAGTAATGACATAAATCTAAAAATTTTAAGTGAGTATATTTAAATAAAAATATGAAGCCAATGGTAATACAGCTGGTACTGTGACATGACAGAATCACAAAGGTGGTCCTGGAATGAAGGAAAAAATCAGGGAATACCTCACACTTCCCTTGCTATACCATATCTAGCCAAGAGCAAGCAGTAGTCAATTTTCAGAGTTTATTTATTCTACTCTGAGCACCCTGCCATGATCCAAATGGGCTTCATCATCCCAAGGAAGAACTGACAAAATGATTCAATATTGGAAGGATCTAGTTCAAAGGCCATCCCACCACTACTGTCTCAGAGAGTTTCTTTACCAAGAACATTCACCATTTGAGAAAAGGACCCATTCCAGGAAATGCTTTCAGATCAAGTTTCCTGTCCAGCTCTAGTTTTAAGATTAACTCTTCTCAGTCTCACTCCAAAATCATGTTTAATGGAATCTATTAAAAGTGTTCACCCATGTTTACTGATAGTTCAAAGTTGTCATTTGGAAGTGGGACAAAGAATCACTCCCTAAGCTTACCAAGGAGTTAAGACCAGAAACACTGGAAGGGATTTCTACTGAGGTCATCGGGAGTTTAGGGGGAATTTTTGGTTTGGGTTTTCTCCTAGTTTTAATTGCTTATAAAAGCTTCTTAATGTCAAGTAAAGAACAACAACAACAAATGTGAAAAGTTAACTTCCCCAAAATGTTTATTCTAAAGAAAAAAATTTGTTCCCAGCAACTCTTAGGCAGGAGGGGATTAAAACTACATAATATTGTATGAAAAGGAAAAGGAAGCCCAAATTACTCAAGTGCAAAACAACAGCTGCACTAAAAGGCCTGCCAAAGAAGCAACTTATCTGCTTAGTCAAAATCTGTTTCACGGATCCCAGATCTGCTTCAGGGATACAGAGTCGGTTCCGCCCCTGTCAAAGGCGATTAAACAGACCATCAAAACCAAACTCAGACATCTTCATTCTACTCGAAAGGCTTGCATCTCAGGGCCTCCCAGTCACCCGGTAATTATCCTCCCATGGAGAGCTTTGCCTTTTGCACAGATTACCAGGCAATAGACAAAGCTAAGCAAATTAACAGAGTGAGGTAAGAGAGGGACTACCACATTTCCTTCACTGTTTCTCACTTGTTTTCTCTGGTTGTGGCTGACCCTGAGAAGCAGCATCTCAGGCCATTCCTGTGTGTAAAGAAGAGGTCCTGATACAGACTGATACTGGTTGATTCCTCAATAAGGAAGACGGAAACTCATGAAAATGGTTACTTCCAGTAGCAGAAGTGAGACTTATCTTAGTACATTGTTTTATACAGTTTTGGCTTTTGCACCATAAAATATTTTTGTGTTAATAAAATTTTTTTAATGTATGAAGGAAAAACCAAATCCTAAATCTGAATATGAACAGAAACATGCTGCTGCTGTTGCTAAGTCACTTCAGTCGTGTCCGACTCTGTGTGACNTGGCTTTTGCACCATAAAATATTTTTGTGTTAATAAAATTTTTTTAATGTATGAAGGAAAAACCAAATCCTAAATCTGAATATGAACAGAAACATGCTGCTGCTGTTGCTAAGTCACTTCAGTCGTGTCCGACTCTGTGTGACCCCCATAGACGGCAGCCCACCAGGCTCCTCCGTCCTTGGGATTCTCCAGGCAAGAACGCTGGAGTGGGTTGCCATTTCCTTTTCCAATGGATGAAAGTGAAAATTGAAAGGGTAGTCGCTCAGTCGTGTCCGACTCTTAGAGACCCCATGGACTGCAGCCTACGAGGCTCCTCCGTCCATGGGAGTTTCCAGGCAAGAGTACTGGAGTGGGTTGCCACTGCCTTCTCCGGACAGAAACATGAGCCTATTACAATTATTACATTCTCTGCAGAAAAAATTGAAGTCATTCAAACTTTTAGATACAGTTTTCTCACTGTTCACTCTTATTTGGATGTAGTCAAAGGACAAAAAGAACTGAAAAGATCCACATCAGCAGCTGACTTAATAAATTGCACTAAGCTTGAAAGGAAAAAGAAAAAGAAATATTGAACTTAACAAGTTTATTGTTGGCCATGATATCAGTGTTGTCAATCTGTAAACAAGGATCTCACTGTGTGACATTTATATCACTGTGTGATATAAATATGCATGGGCACAGTAAGGAAGTGCCCTGTTATGCTGGTTCTAAAGTGAACATATCACTATCAACTCAAGACTTCTTTTAAAAAATTAAATTTCTTAGTTCTTTCTACTGAAAGTATGCAATGACAACCCTAGCAATAAGCACAGTTCATGCCCAGATTTTGGTTTCTAAATACCATTTCTCCACCAAAAGGAAACAGAGTTTCCTAGAGAAACGCTGATTCCACGAAGGCCGAGGAAAGGAAAGTTGACCTTGAGCACTTTACAGTGTCAGAAAAGCAAGGAGCTACTCATAGAAAGTTGGGGACATTTTAATAGGACCCAGGAGCCATCTTGCAAAGGTTCTCATTTACTGAGTTGGGAATAATTAGAGTACTAAAAAAAATAATAATAATAATTCAGTTAATGTACTGTATCATTTTTTTTTTTAACCCAAGAGTCTGAAGTGATACTGGAAAAGGAGGGGGGGTCCACAAAAGTCTCTTCTTTAAAAAAGAATGCAAGCTAATAAATGTAGATGAGTAACAGAATTTAAAGATCAACATTCTGCAATGACCAATGTAAAAACATTTGGCAAGGATCATCAATATATCAGTGGATGCTTCAGCCACAGAATGACAGGTTATCTGACACAGAACACATACTCCTACGGTCCTAAAGTGTCATACCATTTGTTCCTTGTTAACTAGGGAGGAGAAAATACCTTTATAAGAGAGAGATCTAGTTATGTAAACCAAGTGTTTAAACTCAGCATCACCAATTGTTATGCACTGAATGTCTGTGTCTGACAAATTCATTTGCCAAAATCCTAACACTGAATATGATTAGGAGGTGGTGACTTTGGAAGGTGATTAGGCCACGAGGTTGGAGCCCTCATGAATAGGGTTAGTGCTCTTATAAAACAGACCCTAGAGAGCTCCCTTGCTTCTTTTGGCCTCAAGATGACACAAGGAGAAGACAGTCATATCTGAAGCAGAAGGTGACTTTCACCAGACACAGGATCTGCTGGTGCTTTGATCTAGGGCTTCTCAATCTCCAGAACTGTGAGACATAAATGTTTGTTATTTAAGCTACCCAGTATGTCGTATTTTTGTTACAGCAGTCCAAACAGACTAAGGCACCAATAACAGAACAAAACTATTATCTGCCTCCTATTGAAATACAATATGAAGTATACATCACTTTTGTAGTATTAACAGAAATGTTAGACTTGAATCTAATCAGGAGGTATCAGTTAGACATTCAGACTGGAAAATTCTACAAGACAACCAAACTACACTCTCTTTGTTAAGTGTTTTTGGGCCTGATAATAATGTTGTTATGACATGAACATCCCTATTCTTAGGAGATACAGATTAAAATGGCTAGGAGTAAAACATCATGAAGTGTACAACTTGTTGGGAAATAATTCACGGAAAAAAGATATACCCACCATTCACACTCATGTGTAGATTTATGTCAGACGTTCTTAAAAAAATTAGCTCCCTGGCCTGCCTGGCAGCAGCATCACTTAAGGACCTTAAAGCAGCAAAATGTTTACAACTGGTAAATTTAGGTGAGGGGCAGACGACGGGCATTCATTGTTCTATTCTTTAACTTTTCTGTAGATTTGAAACTTCCCAAAATAGAAGACTGAATTTGGGATTCCCTGGTGATCCAGTGGTTAAGAATCTGTCTGCCAACACAGGGGGCATGGGTTCGATCCCTAGTCTGGGAAGATTCCACCTGCTGCAGGGCAACTAAGCCCACGCGCCACTGAGCCTGCACTCTGGGGCCGCTTGCTACAACTCCTGAAGCCTGAGCACCTAGATGCTCAGCAACAGGAGAAGCCACCACCACGAGAAGCCCATGCACCGAAACTAGAGAGTAGCTCCCACGTGCCACAACTAGAGAAAGCCTGAAGATCCAGGGTGGGCAAAAATTAAAAAGAAAAAAAAAGATGGGAACAGAGAGAGTAAGTCTTAACCCATTTCCTTGTCAGAGGATCTAAACTAAGGGTCTTCAAATTGTTTGTTCTTGAATGTGGAAAAAAGTGCTGCAGAGTGCTAAATCAGATCTGTTACTGCTGCTGCATCCTTTGGCCTAACAATTCTAATTCTAGTAGTTTATTCTATAGATACACATGCCAAGTGTGCAAAAATGTATCTTCAAGAATGTTTATTAGGGACTTCCCTGGTGATCCAGTGGCTAAACTCCCAATACAGGGGGCCCAGGTTCAATCCCTGGTCAGGGAACTAGATCCCACATGCCACGACTAAAAATTCCCACAACCCAGTGTGATCAAATAAGTTAATTAAATTATATAAAAAAGGGATTTTTATCATGGTGTTATTTGAAATATCAAAAGACTAGAGGAGTGAAGAAACATTCTTTACAAGGGCCTGGGCAAGTAAACCATTTCCATTCCCTCAATGGAAAACAATGCTAGGATTTCAAAGACTGAAGCAAGTCAGCATGGGCTGAAAGGGAAAGGTTGTTAAGATACAGAGTTAATTTTTTTGCAAATCAAAGCCTTTTGTAACTAAAACAGGCAGTGTGCCCGCCCGTGTGCCCAGTGGGCGGTGTGCGCGCCCGTGTGCTCAGTGCCGTGTGCCCAGTGGGCGGTATGCGCGCCCGTGTGCCCACTGGGCAGTGTGCGTGCCCGTGTGCTCAGTAGTGTCTGACTCTGTGCAACAGTATGCACTGTCCCCATGGACTGGAGCCCACAGAGCTCCTCTGTCCGTGTGATTCTCCAGGGAAGAACGCTGGAGTGAGTTGCCCTTTCCTCCTCCATGGGACCTTCCCAACCTAGGGATTGAACCTGTGTCTCCACATTGGCAGGCGGATTCTACCACTGAGCCACCTGGGAAGTCTGTAAAACAGGCATTACTCATACATGTATGCAAAAATACATACAGAAGGATATATTATACATTTATATTCATATTTTAGGGGTATGTGTGGTTATCAAATTATACCTCTGCTATATCCTTCAGTAAGTACAGCTTAGAAGGTTTAACCATGAGCATGTAGTTCTGCTTTTATAATTTAAGGAAAAAGGGGAAGGTTTTTTCTTTTGAAAAGTCATGGCAGCCTTGGAGGTCACTCCATCTCAGGCCAGGCCCCATCAAGTAAAGACTTTTTAACTGAATCAGCAATTAAACTGCTGGATACAAGCTAATCTAGTTTGCTATCTCAAAATACATACTCTTAGTGAAACAAATGATTTGAACATGGGTCAGGGCAAGGCCAACATTCAAATACTTTGCTGCGAACGCTCAGCTGGTGCCAGCCTCAGGCTGGAGTCAGAACATTTGAGTGGAAACATTTTACAGGAAAGAAAAGTGATGCCAGCTTGGTCAGCAAGTTCCCTGGCTTCTCCAGGGAATTCTTTCCAGTCCCTTAAACTGTGTTCAGGGCATGCACAGCAACAAAAAGAAGAAGAAAAAAAAAGTCCCTTTGTTGAAAGAAAAATTCAGTAAAATTATGCAGATGAAAGACACTAATGGCTTTTTCTCAAAGCCTGAGAGAATAGCAGTTTGGTCTTCTGGATAATCCAAATTCGTGATTAAGAGAAAAACAGCTTAATGTGGAAGATTCAAGTTTAAACAAATTGTATTAATAGTCAATTAACTTGCAAAGGATGTGCAGGATATGTCAAAATGTTAAACGAATGTCCTGGATGAGCACTCTGCCCAGTTATGAAAGATCCTCAGAGTTCTAGCAACCTGGCCCTATTCTGAGGATCGCAGTGGGTGATGTGTTTTGTTGTGGGCAAGGCTGTGGGTCTGGCTGAGTATGGTCTCCCAGCTGGACCTCTGCAGTAGCTCCATCTCTCTCTCTCTTTTTTTTTTTGACTGCACTGCGCAGTATGTAGAACTTCCCAAACCAGGGATCAAACCCGTGCCCCCTGCAGTGGAAGCTGAGTCTTAACCACGGGATCGCCTCTGCTGCCATTCTTGATACCGCTCCTAGCCAGCAGCCATCTGAAGGCTGTGTCATCTTACTAAAACACCTGTTTCAAGCCCTTCAGACACCGCTAAAATGACGTCTCCATTCCTTACCATATAAAACTCTTGCTCTTGTCACTCTTTCCAACTGCCCACCTGTACCTCAGCATTCAGGTTTCCCCGGTGGCTCAGCAGTAAAGGATCCATCTGCAGTGCAGGAGTTGCAGGAGACACGGGTTCGATCCCTGGGTCGGGAAGATTCCCTGAGGAGGGCATGACAACCCACTCTAGTGTTCTCCCCTGGAGAATCCCATGGACAGAGGAGCCTGGTGGGCTACTGTCCACAAGGGCACAGAGTCAGAAATGACTGAAGTGACGGAGCATGCACGCACCTCAGAGTTCTCTGAACTCACCCATCTTATCCTCTGCAGATACTATTCCCTCTCTCTGAATTGTCCTTTTCTGTCCCATTTATCTGACTCCTATCCCTTCTCCAGGCTTGATGAGAATCTCTAAAATCTCCCTGACCTCATCTCTCTCAAAAGTCCTGTCGAGTCAGCAGAGTGAGGACGACTGAATGCACCCTGGCCCTCATCCTTGTACTTGATCCCACTGCATCATGCATGCCACAATTCTCTCTTGCCACCACCGACACCGAGACCCTCCTCCCCCAAGAGAAGACACCCTGGTTGCCCCAGTGTCAGGAGCACCATCCAGCATGTATTTGCAGAAGGAGTAGATGAACAGAGAGGAATATCCAGGAAGGACAAAGAGGAAAGATGCTTTCATCTCAGAAATCACCCCACAAATGGAAGGTGCAGAGCATGTAGAAACCAGACTGTCAGTTCTGCCTGGCGTTGGATGGTCTTTGCAAGGCTGTCCAGTTGTTCTAAAAACAAGGAGGCAGGCAGACAGCACACCACACTCAGCCCGGGGCCTTTATCAAGTCCGGCCCTTCTCACAGACGAACCTTGAGACTTGGGTGAACCCCATCTGCAGAGCAGTCCCATTCCTCATGTCTCTTTTTCTGTTCCATTATCTGTTAATTTCCCATCACCAATTTGTTCCTCTTTACAGAGCAGGCAGCCCTAACACACAGACAGGGCTCCATCAAAGGCCAGAGTGCCTTGGAGAGGCATCCAGAAGAGACGTTGGCTCCTGCAGCTCCTGACACTGAAACCAAAGCGTCCCAGCTTCTGACTCACGAGGTACCTGCTTGGCCTCTCTGATCAGGAAACTTAGGGCAGGCGACTTTAGATTCCAGGGGGCAGCCTGACATGCCTCTGTTCTGATCCAATCAGGGTTTCAGATCTAACACAGAACACAACGTGGAAGGTTTCCGGAGTGCCAGAAATGGCCCTGAGCTGCAAACGAGATCATCTTCTCAAGGCAGCTGGGCAAGAGTTCCTATCCCTGTTCATTTCCACGTATTCTATACCCTGAGTAATATTTCTGCAGCATTTAAAATTAATACTCTATAAAAGAGGCTGTAAAAGTAATTGGTGTATGTAGGTTTCAGTGGAAACACAGCTCTCTACCTCTATCCAACAGGAAAAGACCCTTCATTCCAAATGTTCAGTTCTGTAAATTATCTGGAGAAATGAGTGAAAAGGAAGGAGAAAGTGTGAAATAGGTAAAATACTGATTTATTTCTTTAACTAATTCTACTCTTTTGTATTGTGTGGGCAATTGAGAGCTAAGTCCTGCCAGTTCCTCCTCCGGGTGTCTCTGGGAAGGCCAGCTGTCAGCAAGGGATGGTGCTAGGCAAAGGGCTTGCTTTTAGCCGGCCGTTCTCAACCGAGGGCAATTTCATTTTTGGTGGTTGCAACTGACGAAAAGAGGCTGCTACTAGCATGAAGTGGGCAGAAGGCAGGGACACTGTGAAATGTTCTACAAGGCTCAGGACAGCACCTCCACAACAGAAAATCATCTGGCTCAAAATGGCAACAGTGCAAAGGTTGAGAAGTCCTACTCCAAGCCTCTGCTGGAATTCTGGTTTCTACTTGCTCCTGAATCACTTCCTAACTCTAGTTCTCCAACACAGGGATACAGGTCGACAGAGAAAGGAAGGGAATATTAACTCGGCCAAGCGCTACTTCTGTTATGAGACAGCAACAGAGAAAGTACCTTGAACTTACTGTGTGATTTGGAAGATTCACCAGCAAGCTTTCACAGGCTCATTTTTATAATCTGGTAAGAGACAGAAGTCCCTTAGACTAGCACACTAGTCCCTCTGCCTAGCACCGTCCCTCGCTGACAGCTGGCCTTCCCAGAGACACTTGGAGGAAGAAGTGGCAGGACTTAGCTCTCAATTGCCCACAGAACACAAAAGAGTAGAATTAAAAAAAAAAAAAAAGGAGATCCAATCAGTCCTTCCTAAAGGCAGTCAGTCCTGAATATTCTCTGGAAGGACTAACGCTGAAGCTGAAACTCCAATACTTTGGCCACCTCATTTGAAGAACTGACTCATGTGAAAAGACTGAAGATTGAAAGATTGAAGGTGGGAAGAGAAGGGGACGACAGAGGATGAGACTGGTTGGATGGCATCCCCGACTCAATGGACAGGAGTTTGAGTAAATTTTGGGAGCTGGTGATGGACAGGGAGGCCTGGCGTGCTGCAGTCCATGGGGTCGCAAAGAGTCGGACACAACTGAGCAACTGAACTGAACTGAAGAGAGAGGAGGCCTCAAGGGACATCATGGACTAGGAAAGGCCAGGTTGAAAAGAGAAGCCTAGCCCCTTAGTCTTTCCTTCTAAGCAAATAGGCATCATCTGCACCTTCGGAACTTTGATACAGGCTTTGTTTGTTTTTTAAATGTCACCACCCTTATACTGATTTGTCCGTGCTGGGTCTTTGTTGCTGTGTGCCGGCTTTCTCTAGTTGTGGTGAGCAGACACTACTCTGTTAGGGTGCAGTCTTCTCATTGTGGTGGCTTCTCTTGTGGCAGAGCATGGGTTCAACATTTGTGGTGCACGGGCCCTGCTGCCCTGCAGCATGTGGGATCTTCTGGGCCCAGGAATCGAACCTGTGTCCTCTGTGTTAGCAGGTGGATTCTTAACCACTGGACCACCAGCGAAGTCCTAGGCTTTGATTTTAAGCACAGTGATCTTCATGACTCTAATTCTGGAGACACGTTTGCAACCAGCATTAATCAAAAGCATATACACCTCTCAGGCCTCTTCCTTGTAGCATCATCGCTGAAGACTAGTCTAGGATCATCACCTCAGTGATGAGATAAACAATAAAATCTATGACTGCTACCATTCTAACACAAGCTTCTAAATCATTTCTTCTTCAAATGTAAATCACAGCACATGCATTTGTTTTTAATAAGCTCCCTCGAGTGGAAAAAGTTCAAGTACACCAGCTAACTGGGAATTACATGTTTTAGCCATGCCTGATCTAGCCCTGCTCCATTACTGATGAACTCTTCAGAGTTACTCCCGAGCTTGTAAAATGCTTTTATGAACAACATGTCACAAGGCATCTGTGGTGCTATTGGTTTTATTTCTTGGGAAACATGGGGGTGGGGGTATGGGGGAGGAATTGTCAAAATTTGGACATGCCCGTGGAAGTATGTTATGCGTGGAATTTCATACACCATGTGTGCTGCAGCCAAAAAACAAAAAAAAGTGGAGGGGCTGTGGTTCCAATACAGAACAAAGAAGGCCTGAAATAATACCAGCTGTAAATGGAAGAGCCTGGGATGACATGGAGCGTTCCAATACCAAGTCCTGATCTTTCAGCTAAGCTGCCAAACTCTCAAGGCCAGGAGAGAGAACCACAGGGTTAAAAGAGGGATAGACAGGTGAGCCAGTATGTGTGAGCACCACACCTGTGGTGGCTAATTTTCTGGGTCAACTTGATCAGACTACAGGGTGCCCAGATATTTGTGAGACATTGTTCCGGGTCTGTCTTGTTTCTGGATGAGATTAACATTTGAATCTGTTGACTAAGCAGACTGCCCTCCCCCATGTGGGTGGGCCTCACCCAATCCACTGAAGGCCTGAACTGAACAAAAGGCCGCTTAAGAGCTCATTCTGTCTGTCTTCCAGCTGGGATATTGATCTTATCCTGCTTCTGGACTCCGACTCAGACTAGAACTTACATCATTGGCTCTCCTTGGTCTCCGGCTTGCCAAATACAGATCTAGAGACCTCTCAGCTGCCAGAACTCCATGAGCTAATTCCTTATAATAAATCTTTTTATTTAGAAACATACATATACATATATATATATATATACATACACACTAACTATATTAGAGAGACAGATCCTATTTGTTCTGTTTCTTTAGAGAGCCAAGAGTAACACAAAGCCCAAATCAATGACTTTTGCACATCACAGAAAGAGTATCACCTTCAAGATGATACACTGGATGACATCAGACTCTTACTGGAAACTTCTAGCTTCTGCTTATCTGAGACCTTCTGAGACCTTGTGCTTGATGGGCTAGGAGAAGTGAAGTTCTAGAAGCTTTGTTCATGTTAATGATGGTAATATCCAAATGAGTTTGTAGGAAATTGCCTCCCTCCACCAAAGAAAAAGCAAACTCTCCCACAGTTGATTAAGGAAAAGTATTTAAACCTGCACTTAAACCATTTCCCTGGGGAAAAACAGGAGGCAGTCATTTTTTCATCTAGGACAATGAAAGGGTGGGATGGAGGCAGGGGAAGCAAATGGGGGTCTCATGAGAATGAACACCCTGTTTCTTTTAATTCTCCAACACTCTTAACACAGAATCACATTCTTCTGCCTGAGTTCTCTCCTTTCACACAAAATCCCTTTTTCACAAAGGCAACACGTCATCACTGCAGAGAGAGTCCTGCGTGAGAACCGGAATCTGCTTTAGATGAATAAGTAAATAAATTAGCTGGAACAAAAGGTGAAAATGACAAAAGAAGAAGAAAACACATTAACAGTACAATTAACATAATGCAACTTATAATTAAAAAGAGAAATAATATTAGTTATCACTGGCTGGTCACTTACTCTGTGTCAAGAACCATATGCCTAGAATAGTATCTGGGGCTTAAGAGTTAGTGCCATGTTAAGAATTAGCTATTTTTATTATTTAATCTTGTTACAAGTTACAGCAAGTGAAGGGGAAGGAGGAAGAGACATCTGAGCTGCTTTTTGAAGAATGAACTGGATTTTATTAGGCAGGTCATAAGCAAGACGGGGGAAGGCATCCAAGACAGAGCAAGAGACTGGGTAAAGTGCAGCAGGTTTGGGGGTTGGGGGGGGACTGCAAGTTTTCAGGACAGTGGAATACAAAGCATTGGAGGCTAGTGAGGAGAGTGGGGAGCAGTGGGACAGGGCGAGCCACAAGCCACGTGGAATGATGACCCTAACTCTAGTTGATGTCATCAGTGAAACAAAGTATAGGAAATGAAGCCAGACCTAGAAAACCTGGGCTGCACACTGGGGACACAGTCTGGATGGGGAGACAGACAAGAATTAATGAGAATACAGGTGATGAGTGCCATAATAGAGATCTGTAGAGCCAAGTGATAAACACAGTGGAGGGAAGGTTTCTTAGAGTTGGTGACAGATGAAGGGACAATGAATGTATACAGCTTACTTTGAGGACAACTTCACTAAACAGAGCAGGTGAGAAGGCCATTCCCAGTGGAGGAATTAGCATGCACAAAGGTGGTTTGAGGCTCTCTGGAGCAGATCTGCATGGTAGAGGGTGGCATCAAGGTGGGCTCAGTGATAGGAGGCCTTGGCATCCATGCCAGGGAGTTCTGGACTTAATCCATCAACAATAAAGGTTTGTATGCAAGGCAGTGATATGGACAACTGTGGTAAAAAGGTCATCCTGGGACTTGTGCAGAGTGTATGAGAATGGAGGTCGTGGACTAGTTAAGAGATTACTTGAAACAATGGCGCTGGGATCTAGTTAGATTCGGAGAATGGGGGTAGTGAGCTGAGAAATACCAAGGTTTGTAGCTTGGGTAAACGGTCAGTAAAACCCTGTTATTAGAGCTAACCAGAGCCTTAAAAAGCAGGTAGAGGGCTTCCCTGGTAGCACAGTGATAAAGAATTTGCCTGTCAATGAAGGAGATACGGGTTCAATTCGTGATCCAGTAAGATCCCACACACTGCAGAGCAACTAAGCCTGTGCGCCACAACTACAGAGCCTGTGCTCTAGAGCCTGGGAACCACCCTAGTGGGCCACATGCCCCAAATACTGAAGCCCCATGTGCCCTGGAGCCCATGCTCCCCAACAAGAGAAGCCACCACAATGAGAAGCCTGAGCATCGCAACTAGAGAGTAGCCTCTGCTCCCCACAACTAGGGGAAAGCCTGCCTAGCAACCAAGACCCAGCACAGCCAAAAACAAAAACTACACAGATAAAATTAGTAAAAAATAAAAAAGCCAGTAGAACCAGTTAAAAGCTCAACTATTTGCTGAATGAACGCATGAAAGAAAGAATGGGTGGGTAGAGAGAGGAGAAAACAAAGTGGAAGACAGACAGGTGACGGCGGGGGAGTAAGCTTGGTTTTGGACCAGACAACCAGAGGCCTGGCCAGCAAGCAGCTGAGGACGCCACAGGCTGAGCGGCGGGTGGGGGGTCGCCCTTCCCCACTTGGGTGGCTCCATTCTGAGCTCCTAGAGAAGTGCCTCCTATAACTGCCTCTTTTCGGCCTCCAGCAAGAGGGTCAGCAAAAAGGATGATTCAAAAGAAAGAACTTGGCTAAGTATGTGTGCTTTAAGCCAAAGGTCTCTAGAAGCTTCTCTCACAGGTACGGAATTCAACCACAATACCCACTGTGGTGAAGCACTGTTTAGGTCCAAGAAGAAAATGACGAACAAAATGACATTAAGACCAATCCATCTTTTAAGTAGAATCTCTGAGCCATATTTTGTTTGGTTAAGGAGAGAAATTCCACTATTATTCCAAGCAAATCTTTTGATGTACCAAACTCAAGGATGAGGTTTCATTCAAGAATGTTTTAAAAAATGAGTTCATGGTGATTTAAAAAAAAAATCATTATGGGGGGAAGGGAATGATCTTAACGTTCAGAGCAAAATCCCTAATGCTGGTCTCTGAAGGCAACCCAAACCCTTGAGAAAACCATTCTCTCTCTCTTTTATGTATGTTGTATAGGGTTGTTTTTTCTTTTTTTTCTCACATGTAAGGTTAAAGAATTTAATTAAACAACTTTCGATTAACTACCAGGACTGAGGATTATGAATAGATTGTGATTAGGAACACATAAGAGGAGAAAATATCTTAATAAGTACTTCTTTGTTGCCTGTTTGAGCTGTTCTTAGTAAACTAATAAGTTACAATTTTCCTGGAGAGAAAAATCTTGGAAATGACCCATTTCCCCAACAGGAGATCATTTCCTGTAATTCACATGTGGTAGAGTTTAAAAAAAAAAGATCTTCTGAACCTGGCTCAGATAGGTCAGGGAGAAAATTCAAAATAAGTGTTTATTTTTCTGATTAAAACCAAACAATCAGACTCAAAATAAGGAGGCCACAGAAAAGCCACGGAGCCCTCCAAGTGACTGTGAGCTACACACATAAAGACCCAATAATGNNNNGGGAGGGGTGGGGCGGGAGGGGGTTAGGGGAAGGGAAAAGCAAGTAAAAGAGAAGGTGAAACCCCCCTTCCCCAAGGGAGCAGAGCTGGGGGTCTATTGGTCAAATTCCTTATACATATTCAGGAACCAAGCATCCTTTCTACCAAGAGAATAAGCTGACTATGAAAAACAGGTATTCCCAACTGGAAACTAATCAGGACATTTGGTCTGAAAATAGGATAAGGCTAGGGACTTCCCTGGAAGTCCAGTGGTTAAGATTCCGTGCTGCCAATGCAGGAGACATGGGTTTGATCCCTGGTCGGAGAGCTAAGATATCACATGCCATGTGCTATGGTCAAACAATTTTTTAAAAATATGAAAATAGGATATGGCTATCTGACATGAGTCCCTTCTCCATTAGGTCCCAGAGCCTGGGCCAGTGCTCCATAAGGCTGATCAGACCAGGGTTCTTTGGTTCAAACATGTCCAAAGTTCTCCCTCCCTTTCTGCTCCTTCTCTGCCAGGAGGCATAAGCCGCACCTCTGCTCACACTTAAAATGTGTCAGGTATTGGAGTGAGGTGTGAAAACAAAGGACAATCAGCTAGAGTCTGAACGGTTGTGGAATGACTTCTTGGGAAAAGTGAGCTTGAAAATAGGTCCAAAAAGTGAAAAGGAGCCCTAAACGTGAAAGGCAGGACAATGAAGCTTGTCCAAAATAACAGAAGGTGAAAGAAAAATCAGGAATGAAAATCTCAGTGTGCTGAAAGAGTTCTTCTGACACAAAAGCACTCATTATAAATGAAAAGGGTGACAAATGTGACTTCATTCTAAGATTAATAAATAATTCTACTTATATACAGCTCCCAAACAGGCAAAACTAAACCACAGTGTTTAGGGAAGCACACTTAGATTGAAAACTCTTGAGGGAGGCAAGAAAGTGATCTCCATAAAAGTCAGGGTGAAGGCGAGGAGGGGTTTGTGCAAGGAGAGGGGTACACGGGAGGCTCTGAGAGTCTGACAAGGGTCTATTTCTTGATTCAGATGCAGTTACCTCNCACACTTAGATTGAAAACTCTTGAGGGAGGCAAGAAAGTGATCTCCATAAAAGTCAGGGTGAAGGCGAGGAGGGGTTTGTGCAAGGAGAGGGGTACACGGGAGGCTCTGAGAGTCTGACAAGGGTCTATTTCTTGATTCAGATGCAGTTACCTCCAAGAAGATCCAACCAGTCCATCCTAAAGGAAATCAGTCCTGAATATTCATTGGAAGGACTGATGCTGAAGCTGAAACTCCAATACTTTGGCCATCTGATGTGAACAGCTGACTCATTTGAAAAGACCCTGATGCTGGGAAAGACTGAAGGCGGGAGGAGAAGGGGACAACAGAGGATGAGATGGTTGGATGGCGTCACCGACTCAATGGACATGAGTATGAGTAAACTCCAGGAGGTGGTGATGGACAGGGAGGCCTGGCGTGCTGCGATTCATGGGGTTGCAAAAAGGCGGACACAACTGAACTGACCTGAACCTGGGAGTTCACTTTATAATAATGCATCAACTTGCGCATTTATGTCTTTTGTACCTTTCTGGATGTATGTTATACTGGATATAAAGGTTTTAAGAAAAACAAAGTGAAGAGGCACTTCCTTGGTGGTCCAGTGGCTAAGACTCCATGCTCTCAAGGCAGGCGGCCCAGGTTAGAGTCAATCCCTGGTCAAGGAGCTGGATCTCACATGCCACAACCAAGAGTTTACAACTAAAAATATCACATGCTGCAACTATTAATAAGACCCAGCTCAGCCAAATACTACATATATACATAAATTTTCATAGTTAAATAAATATTTTTCAAAAGTGAAGGGGAATTAGATAGCTGAACTGCAGAATATATGACCCCAAAGAGCCTATATACAAGTTCAAGAAGCGCCAGTAAGCACAAATGAACTTATCTACAAAAACAGAAACAGACTCACAGACACAGAGAACAACACAGTTGTGATTGCCAAGGGGGAACATGGTGCGGCAGGGGTGGAGTGGGGACGAGGGATGGACTGGGAGTTTGCAGCTGGTAGACGAAAACTATTACATTTAGAATGGATAAACAAGGTCCTACTGTATAGCACAGGGAACTATATCCAGTTGCCTAAACCATAATGGAAAAGAAAAGAAAAGAAATAAAGAATGTACGTATGTGTATATCTGAGTCACTCTGCCTTAATGCACAGATTGGCACAATACTGTAAATCAAACATACTTCTTTTTTTTTTAATTTTTGATTAAAAAAAAAAAAAGAAGAGCCAGTAAGGATAAAAGGGAGCTAGCTTGTTGTGATGATCAAAATTTAGACAAAGGCATTCAAATAAACCATAAAAAATAACACAATATTACTACAGAATCATTCATTTTTAAGGTGTAATAATGACATTTTGGTCGTGTGCATGTATGTTTTGAAGGAGTCTTTTAGAAATACACACCAAAACAGTCATGATGGAAATGATATAACGTCTGGGACTTGCTTCAAAGTAAGCCAGGGAGGAAATGTTAGTGTAGGTGGCTATGAATGAAATAGTACTGGCTGTGAACCACTGAGGCTGGACACAGGAGAGTTCAATTACAATATTTTCTCCATTGTGAGATTTGAAGTTTGGAATTTATAATCTTTTTTTTTAAAATAAGGCAAAGGAATATTATTTTAGAAAGACTAATGCTAGTTATTCAGCAGGTGGGAAGAACTCTCTCTGGGACCACAAATAAATACATTTCTTAACATACAGAAGCTGTCATGTGCCTACGTGGGCACCGCTCAGCTCAAATCCCCACCTGCAAGAGTCAGCAACAGTGCCCCTCATACATATAATTGCATTTAATCTGCAAAACAGCCCTGAGAGTTGGGCATCATCACGATTGCTATGTTCATAGATGAGAAAAGTGAGGTTCAGAGAGGTTAAGTGATTTTTATGGAGCCAGAGTCACTGAATGGCAAAGCTAGAACAGAAGGCAAAACCTACATTCTGTTGTTATTTCCAACAACAAAAACAAGTGATTATAATTACTAACGCATGTGACATCTTAAAACTTCCTGACAAGAATCTGAAAATGCCTCTAGTGTTTAGTGCCTCTAAATGGGTAGAACCAAGTGATATTAAATCCCAAAACAGGGACTTCGCTGGCGTTTCAGTGTTTAAGACTCCATACTTCCAATGCCAGGGGTGAGGGTTCTATCCTTGGTCAGGGAACTAAGATCCCACATACTGACTGGTGCAGCCAAAAAAAAAACCAAAAAAATTTAAACCAAAAACGTATGCAAATGTGCATTTGACAAAGAATTCCTACTCGGACTACACAAAAAACTTTTACAAATCGACAATAAAAAGATGAACAACAGCCTGATAAAAAATGGGCAATGGATTTGAATAGACACTTCAAAAACCAGATGGCCAAATAAGCACATGGGAAAAGCAAATTAAACCCACTTCACACACAGAAGAATAGCAAAAAGTAAAGACTGGCAACACCAAATGCTGGTGAGGAGCTGGAACAAAGTGAAAACACTGCTGGTGGGAGGATAAGATGGCACAACTACTCTGAAGAACTGTTATCAACATAAACATACATTTACTCTGTAACCCTACCATACTACTCATGGTATTCACCCACGGAAAATGAAAACTCTATCCATAAAGAGAATTATACAAAAATATTTATAGCAGTGTCCCTCCAACCCCAAACTGGAAGTAATTCACAGCAGAACGGAGAAACTGGGACCTGAGTGCTCATTCGATGGAATACTTCTCAGGGATAACAAAGAGCACACTACTGATAGACGAAACAACATGGACTATCCTTATGGACCGTAAACGCCTATGTATGATTCCATTTATATGACATTCTAGAACAGGGAAAACTCCAGTATAGTGACAGGAGGCCAAAAGTGATGGGGTAAGGGTCGGGGAGAGGAGTGTCAGGGCACTTTCTAAAAAAATCGGAGATGTCCTACACCGTGTTTTGAAAGATATTTACATAACAGTTGTCCAAACACATTGAACTGAATGCTGTACAATCTATATGTTTTATTGTATTTAGTTATACACACACACACACACACACAAACTTATGCCAAAAAGATAAACCAAACATTTGTTCCTTGGTCTGGGTGTAAGTGGGGTTTCCCAGGTGGCTCACTGGTAAAGAATCCGTCTAGCAATGCAGGAGACACAGGAGATGTGGGTTCGATCTCTGGGCCGGGAAGATCCCCTGGAGGAGGAAATGGCAACCCACTCCAGTATCTTGCCTGGAATATCCCATGGACAGAGGAGCCTGGTGAGCTACAGTCCATAGGGTCACAGAGAGTCGGACACGACTATGCAACTGAGCACACTAGGGGTAAGTAATTGAGAACTGCAGAGTGAAAACACACGTGGCACCTTCCAGTGGGGTGTGTTCCCTTTCCCACCAGTCAACACCTCCTGTCCCCGTCTTTCTCTGCTATTGTTCCTCATCTCGGTAAATGGCACCAACAAGCCTCCACCTGGTGTCCCAAGCCAGAAGACGGGGAGTCCAGCCACACGCTTCCCTCTTCCTCCTGTCTACTCAGTCTCTTCCCCTCCTGAATCCACCCCACCCCACGACCCCATCCCCTGCCTGCCCTCCATCCCAAGTGCCTTAGTGGAAGTTTGGATCCAGGTTACTACATCTGCCTCACAACCATTTCCAGGCTGGTCCCCCAATCTGTCCTTATCCAAAAACAAAACTCTACTTATCCTTTTAATGAGGGCTTTGTGTCTGACTCTCTGGGAGAGTAGCATTGACATAT
>SJYV01032507.1:206526-242591 GCA_006410875.1 Neotragus pygmaeus | reverse complement strand
GAGGGAGGTTAAAGAGGGAGGGGATTTATGTATACAAATAGCTGATTCACTTTGTTATACAGCAGAAACAACACATTACAAAGCAACTATAATTTTAAAAAAAATTTTTTAAAGAAAAGAAAAAAAGAAAGAAAGAAAACATCCTTTTATCATTCCCAGTCACCCTGAGGATAAAGACCAAATTCCTCAGCTAGATAAGTGAAGGCAGTCCATCACTTTCATGCATCAAACAGCTCTTTGCTTCAGCAGCTACATCTGCCTGGAGCACCCCTCCTCCCACTCAATGCTCCCCACCCCCGTCTTCACACCTGTGCACCTGGTGAGCCCCTATTCTTCCCTAAGACTTAGATCAAGCACCTCCTATTCACACAAGCCTCTCTCCAAAGCAGCTCTCCTAGGTCCTCAGCCTTAGACATCCTGTTATGCTGGAATGGAGCTTGTATGCTTACAAAACAGCTCACATGACCAGGCCAGGTACTGGCATGAGCGTGTTACACACATTAGCTCATTTAGTAGTAATCATCACGCTGCCCGGTGATGCTTGGTCTTCTTTTATCCATACGAACTCAACTGTAAACAGTGGTTATTATGTTCAGCCAGTACCTTTTCAAGCACTAGGAAAATACAGGAAGTAGCTTAACTCTGGTGAATGAATGAAGGTCGCATAGTCAAGGCCTGAAATGGTCTGTGTGTCATTTGGGCTTCTCTGGCAGCTCAGTTTGTAAAGAATCCTCCTGCATTGCAGGAGACCCTAGTTCAATTCCTGGATCAAGAAGATCCTCTGGGATAGGCTACCTACTCCAGTATTTTTGGGCTTCCCTTGTGGCTCAGCTGGTAAAGAATCCGCCTGCAATGCAGAAGACCTAGGTTCAATCCCTGGGTTGGGAAGATGCCCTGGAGAAGGGAACGGCTAACCACTCCAGGATTCTGGCCTAGAGAATTCCATGAACTGTATTCCATGGGGTCGCAGAGAGTCAGACACAACTGAGTGACTTTCACTTCACTTACCTTGAAGAGCACAGTGAACATCCAGGACATCCAGGGAAGACACCAATGCTGTTACCTGGCTTGCTGGCAAAACTCAACAGTACCCAAAAGATTTTCCAGGGTTAAGTCACTTGCCACACCCAACTGTCAAGTGTCTCTAGGGCCCCAACAACCAAGCTCCTTACGATCACCTCGTATGAGGTGCCTACTGTATACCTTGCATTGCCCTGGCCTCTCACATAATTTAAGCCCTGCCACATCATCATCAGCCCCATGTTTACAGACAAGAAAACTGAGGTTCAGAGAGGTTAAGTAACTTTATTTAAGGAATCAGAGCCACGGAATAGAAAAACTAGAACAGAAAGGAGTTCTGACACCAAAAACCCACCTTGTTGCCCATTACCACACTGCTTCCCTAGAAGACAAAATGGAAAACCTTGTTGCTCCCCCAAGACAACGTTTTCCTAACTTTTCATTTCACACTGGAGTGTGGCCAATTAACAACGTTGTGATAGTTTCAGGGGACAGCAAAGGGACGCGGCCATTCATATACATGTATCCATTCCCTCATGTATATGTATCCCAAGCTTCCCTCCCGTCCAGGCTGCCACCTAACATTGAGCAGAGTTCCCTGTGCTATACAGTGGATTCTTGCTGGTTATCCATTTTAATTATAGCAGTGTGACATGTCAATCCCAAACTAGAGACAATGTTTTCTGAGTCACTGTTAAGTTATATGGATGTGGGCTTCCCTCGTGGCTCAGATGGTAAAGAATCCACCTGCAAGGCAGGAGACCGAGGTTCGATCCCTGGGTTGGGAAGATCCCCTAGAGAAGGAAATGGCAACTCACTACAGTATTCTTGCCTAGAGAAATCTGTGGGCAGAGGAGCCTGATAGGCTACAGTTCATGGGGTCACAACCAGTCTGACAGGACTGAGCGACCAACACTTTCACTTTCTACATGGCTGTAGACCCCCTTTTTGTAGAATGGGAAACCAAGACTCACTGTGACTCTGTGATGACCTTGCTGAGGTCGCTCAATGAGCAGTGACAGGAGGGAGGCTGGAGTGGGGTCTGTTCTGTGCCACCAGGCAGCTGCCCAAGGGCTGAACAGCAGGTCCCCAACTCTGCCTACCCCACACATCACATTTCTACCTGCAGACCCATCCTGGGGCTACAAGTTAGAGTGAAGAACTGGACTTAATGTATCCAATTTTGAGAGAACGAGGGATATAATCAGTATGTTTACAGAAGGTAAGAACTGAGAACCAAGGAGAGAATGTTTCACGTGAGCATTGCCTGAAGGGATGGGGGTGTGCTGCAGGTCATTCTGGGAGGAGAAGCCGGGAGGCTTGAGGGCCTAGAGAACACTCGTGGGAAGCTGTTTGTTGAAGGCGAGGTGGATTCTATTGGCCGCTGAGGACATGAGGCAGCAATCAGCTCGAATCCTCCTGAGAGGTGATAGGAAGCACAGAGCTGGGCCGTTGGAACTGGGATCCCGTGGAGCATGGAGCCTGCAGAACCCAGAGTGAGTGAGGAAAGCGAGCTGGACTCTGCTTGGCCATGAGTGACCATGAGATACAAGCCAGCACAGTCCCTAAAAGCCAGGCCCTGGAGCGCCAGGAGGAAGGTAGGAGTGGGTGGTTTCATCTCTCCTGAGGACAGGTTGGGGAGTGAGAGAGATCTCTCTCAGAAATGATCTCGCCTCTTCCTCCCTCCGCTGGGTCTTGGATATCAATTCACAGAACATAAAATTCCCATTTTTAAATTTAAAACATAAAAAGGACTATTTTTCTCTTTCCTTCCCACTCATTGGTCCTTCATACCAACACGTGCAGGGACTGGGCCAATGAGAACAGGAAGGGAAAGACTGTGGGGAAGAAGAGAGCTGATGTGGATAGAAGAGCTTGATCCTCTGTTACTGAATCTTAGTTTTTCAGTCGTGGAAACACCCTGTTCACAGCTGAGGTCTCTCCTTCTCTCTCCTTTTCTCCCTTGAGCTCCCTGGGCAGAAGCCTGCTGCTGCTACTGCTGCTAAGTCACTTCAGTTGTGTCCGACTCTGTGCGACCCCAGAGACGGCAGCCCATGAGGCTCCCCTGTCTCTGGGATTCTCCAGGCAAGAACACTGGAGTGGGTTGCCATTTCCTTCTCCAATGCAGGAAAGTGAAAAGTGAAAGTGAAGTCACTCAGTCGTGTCCGACTCTGTGCGACCCCATGGACTGCAGCCCACCAGGCTCCTCCATCCATGGGATTTTCCAGGCAAGAGGACTGGAGTGGGGTGCCATTGCCTTCTCCGGGGCAGAAGCCTGGCTGTTGTAAAAGTAGTCTGTTTCTGGATGACATCCACAGCTCCAAACTCCTACAGCTCCTTCCTGACCTCAGGCTAAAGAAAGAAAAGAGCTGGCCATAAACATTCTGGGTGAAGACACTAAACCTCCCCTCCAGGGAGACCACCTATGAGCACAAGCTCAGGAATCCTGTCCCCAAAGCAGGCACAACCCTGGGAAAACCAGAAATTCCTGAATAGATGAGTTCAGGGGAAAGCTCACGTAGTAAAGAGTTCAGGGGAGACGGAAGCCCAGAGGTCAAGGTACAAAAATGAGGGCAGCAAGGCCATGGACCTCGACCTGTGAGTGAGGTGAGTATAGTAAATCCCTTATGTATGAACCTTCAAGTTGCAAACTTTCAAAGATTTGAACATGCGGGTCACACGTCTAACCACCTTAGTTCACATGTCTGGCATACACTGTCACGTGCATGCATCCTCTACAGAGGCTTGTGCTTCTGTGTGCTTTACTGTACAGTACCATATAGTATACTGTATCATACAGTGGTACAGTATCTTTACTTCAAGCCCAGGATGCCCAGAAACAAGCATAAAAGCGGTTGGTACTTCTCAAGGTACTCTATTGTAAGATTACAAGTGTTATATAGTTGGGGTTTTTTGCTTTTTGTGTATTATCTGTGTAAACAGTACTATAAGCCTATTACAGTACAGTGTGTGTTAGTCGCTCAGTTATGTCCGACTCTTTTCACCCCTATGGACTGTAGCCCACCAGGCTTCTCTGTCCATAAGATTCTCCAGGCAAGAACACTGGAGCGCGTTGCCATTTCCTTCTCCAGGGGATCTCTCAACCCAGGGATCGAACCCGGGTCTCCTGCACTACAAGCAGATTCTTTACTGTCTGAGACACCAGGTACTCTGTAGCCAATTGTGTTAGTTGGATACCTAGGCTAATTTTGTTGGACTGAAGAACAAATTGGACTTATGAGGGTGCTCTTGGAACTGGATTCATATATAGGGGACTTACTGTACATCTAAAGAAAGACCTGGGGCACTGAGAGTGGTGAAGTGGGGCGTGGTCAGCAAGGAGTAGAGAAAATCAGGGTTCACAGAAGCAAGTACCAAGGAGCAGGCCCAGCACAGCCTGGGGGACAGAAATTCAGTGGTCATATCCCCCCACCTCTCCATCCACCTGCCTTTCTAAAAATCCCTCTGGTTCCTAATCTGGTTTCTAGTCCCCTAGATAATGAGGAAACACAGTGTCCTGGATGGGGATACAGACAGTTAGATGCCAGAAAAGGGATGGATGGCCTCTTATGACTCAATGAACCAGCTTGAAATGATATCTCATCGCCTCTGGTGGTCCTGGTAAAACATATTTCTAGAATATGTGCTGAAAATTCCTAAGCAGTTGTATCCCAATCACCAATCTAAATCCTAGGGGACCAGAAATCAAAAACATAGTTGCCACACTTTCATATCTGCTTAATCCACCCCCAATAAAGTCAGCTGGAAAACTGAAGATCCTTGTGGAAAGCTGGCTGATCTTAGTTTGGTAACAGTCATACACACTGCTTGCCAGGGTTGCCCACTGTCCTGTACTTGTAATTTCTAGACACAATGAAAATTGTGTTTTAAAACTTGCTGTTTATTAACACGTGGGGTTTTCCCTACCAGATATACAGCTGAAGACAAGGAAGAAAAACTGAAGTGTGTATGAAAGAGGAGTCTGGCAAGTGTCATCTCAGGGGTAAGAGGGACAGTTCAGACAAAGCAGTCCTAAGCCATGTTTCCCGGGTGCGATGATGGGGACAAGGGAGAGTCCCAGGGAAAGGGTCTCCCCAGGATGACAGGTCCCACACAGATCAGGCAAGGCTTAGATAGGGACTGTATTCACAAGATGTGCAGGTCTGAGCAGGAGGCAGACAGACACTAAGAAAGGTTTAAGGATTCCACACAGCATCACTTGCTTCCAGTCTTCCATTTCTCAGCCATGAATAGTCTCTGGAATTAAACAGTCTTTTCCTTTTCTTTTTGCAGATGCTTCATTCTGAAGACAGGCTCTGTGCCCACCTGGAGACATGCTTTTGATGTCTTGTGTGTGTGTGTGTGTGTGTGTGAGCACGTTCAGTTGTGTCCAACTCTTCGCTACCCCATGGACCATAACCCACCAGGCTCCTCTGTCCATGGAATTTTCCAGGCAAGAATACTGGAGTAGGTTGCCATTTCCTTCTCCAGGGGATCTTCT
The DNA here is from genome assembly GCA_006410875.1 of Neotragus pygmaeus. NCBI lineage: Eukaryota > Metazoa > Chordata > Mammalia > Artiodactyla > Bovidae > Neotragus > Neotragus pygmaeus. The sequence continues at coordinate 237,070 of SJYV01032507.1, read as the reverse complement.
CGACTCAAGAGACTGAACCTGCATCTCTTGTGTCTCCTGCATTGGCAGGCAGGTTCTTTACCACTGCTTCACTTGGGAAGCCTTTGCTGTCCCTTAGGAAATCCTAAACAAAGGCTCTGAACACAGCTCAAAAATCCTGGCTGGGAGCCACATAAAATGCAGCAAGAGGCTGGCATGAGGCAGGGTCCATCAGAAGCTAAAGGCTCGTGTTCAGATCCATCACATTCTGATCGCAGCGCAGGGTTTCTCAACCAAAGCTCTCGGGTCCCAAGTGGACGGCAGGCTGGACTGCTGTCAGGAAACTGTGCAAGACCATGATCTTGTACATAATCTTTCCAGCATTATTCTTGGCTCTGCTAACATTGCTTTGGCTAAAAAAAAAAATCGATAAAGCAAGCAGAAGGTCCCCTCACATCCAGGCTGGACTAAATAGGTTTGCCCTTACCAAGCCAATGGAATATCTAGTCCAAGGAGATATATTTTGCTGGCTACCTGACACCTTCACGTGATCTCTCCTTGGCAGGGCCAGCAGTACCCGGGTGTCTTTGCTCCACGAGATCAATGTTGCTAGGCTACTAGAAGTCACTGTGGTGAGGGAACAGCCAGGGATTCCAGGGAGGAGCAGGGTAAATCAGCAGGAAAAAGGGATGCAAGGACAGGAAATCAAGTCTCAATGGCACAACGACTTTTAAGGCTCTGAAGGGAAATGGCTGGATCCTGAAAGCTTCAGTTCTAGAAAGTGGATCAAAATCCTTTCCTGTGATCCTGCAAGACACGACGTACAGAAGGTAGAGAAATAATAGCTCTTACTCCTCTGGGCGCTTTGAATCCTGACCTAAATCAAAAGGAAGAATGCCTTGATTGTGGTCTATTATATATTCTGACATTTTTGCCGGACAGTCTGGGCACAACAAACCAACTTTTATCTAGCAGGAGCTCAATAAATACTGGTTGGTGGACTGGCTGGGACCCTCGCAGGGAAGAGACCACAGCAGTGAGGGATGGATGGCAGGGAGGAGAGGCTTTGTGCAGAATTCTGTGCAACAGGGCAGTGTGTAATTCAAGAGTGGGATGCAGGAAGCTCTTGTCACCAAGTCAACAAGGATACCTTCTCCTGCACCAGGTATTTAGAGATTTTTCAAATCACAGGCATTTTAGTCCTCTACTCTATTCACTAAAATCCTACAGCTCATTTCTCCTGAGTGATGAGGACAAGAAAAGAATCTGTTTTGTCAGCACCAGCCAGAGATAAACAAAAATACAACAATGTGTGTGCTAGCCAAGCAGCTACATGACCCAGTGCTTCCACCCCCTTGATAGAACTGAATCTCAATTACTGAGATGGCCTTTGGCTTCTGGGGAGGTGGGGAAGAACAAGGTCTTCCATGTGTTTCTATAAGCCTTCTCTGCCTCCTCTTCCCTAAGGAAAAGCAAAATGCCATTAAATCCAATTCCCATTCAATGGAAAGAAGCACAGACAAGTAGAAAGAACGTAGGCTGATGTCACAGAGCCCTGGTTTTGAATCCTTGTTCAGTTAGACCCCACCAGCCATGAAGTCCAAGCTAAACACTGAACCTCTCCAAGCTTCAGTTCCCTTGTTCGTAAGACAGTTTACAGCTGCCACAGGGTTGCTGAGGAAACTCGGGGCGATAATCCATGTTCAGAAAGCGCCTGGGGCATGGCAGGTGCTCAAGAAGTGTTCCTTCCCTTCAACCTGGGCTGATACCACCCGTCAGGGATGTAGCACAGATGCCATTCGAAGGCATAGAAAAGGAGAGCAGACTGGGCTTAAGGAGCTTGTGATAAAAGGGAGAGAGAGGAGAGAGAATGTACATCTTAGAACAAGGCTGGATAAAGTTCAGCAAGATTAAAAAAAGAGAGAGAGAGCTCCAAGGTCTTCAGACAACTGTTATTATCAATCACAATGAAAAAATACAGCTGGGATGTCAAAGGACTTTCTTGATACATTGAAATATAAATAAACTTTGATGGATCCACTCAAAATTCCAGACTCATAAAAACAAGATTCAGAAAGTGGGAGTTAGTTTCTAAGTCTTTGTGGGGAACAGCAAGAGAAAGCAGGACAGCCTTCTGGCTAAAGGCTTCATTCTGGTCAGGAAGGAAGTTCAAATCTCAGCTCCTCCACCCATCAGTCACCTGACTGGTAAGTGCTTAATAGGTGCTGAAGATATTGTAGTTGCAACACACTGAAAAGCTCTGAGCCCTGATACCTGGAGTGATTCCGCAATTCAGGTCAAAAGGCCGACAGTGGGAAGATGGGGTTAAATGCGAAATGCAGATGGGTGACTCCTTTGGGCTGCAGAATGCAAAATGAGAGTGAAGCCTGGGGTTTCAAGTTTAAGGCCAAGGATACTTGGGACATGACTACGGCCACTTCGTGAGCCCTTATCACTAAAGACAAATGCCTCAAACCCAAGGTCTAAGCTTGCCAAGACATTAAATTTGAAGCAACCAAAGTCGACACTGCACGTGTGAAGGACCTTAATTAAACAGTATCAAAAAAATGCAAACACGAACTCAGTGTGTGGACATACTTATTAGGAAATAATCTTGATTAAGAACAAATCCCTTTTAAGCAGAGGAAAGAGCTGTTCTCAATTAGCCCTTTTCCTCTGAACTTCACAAGGTACCAGCAGGTGGGAGATAATTAACGTTTTAATAAAACTTGTTTTACATGCCTTGGTTGGAAGCTTTTTGTTCTGTAAAGCTTTACCCTCCTCAGCCCAAAGACCCACCCACAAAGGAAGTTTTTTTTTTCCCCCTAAAAGATCATTTTTCTGGTTACATTTGGGGTTTTACGACTTCAGGAAGATGAGGGTGGAGGAGGTAATTTATGAAAAGGACAATTTCTCTTTATCCATATTTACTTTCTCTAAGGGAGTGAGCTTGGTTTTTTGATTCTCCTCCCAGGCCTATCAAAGGAATAAAAGCCTTGCTGCCACATGACAAGACTTAGGAAGCAATGAGAGGTCTGTGGGACCAGTGTAAGCCACACCACCCAATTCTTAAGCACAAGCCCTCCATTTGCAAGAATTGCTGACTTTTATAAAGCTTGTATTTTTTTTCCCTTATAAATCTTGTCTTGAAAAGCAGTCATCTTATAGCTTACCACTCTCACCCACAAACCTCAGCATCCACGTAAGACCTTTTCTTAAAAAAAAAAAATTAGTTATTTTTGGCTGTGCTGGGTCTTTGTTGCTGCGTGGGCACTACTCTCTAATTGTGGACAGAGGGGGCTACTCACTGTGGTGGCTTCTCTTGTTGTGGAGCACAGGTTCTATGGCTAGTGGGCTCAGTAGTTGCAACGCACTGGCTTAGCTGCTCTGTGGCATGTGGTATCTTCCTGGACCAGGGTTCAAACCTGTGTCTTCTCAACTGGCATGAGCCAGAAGGGAAGCCCCAAATAAGCCCTTTCCAGTATAAAAATGCTACTCCTTGGGAAATTTCTAATTAATCAACTCTTTAACAGTATGTATTGCTGCCCATAACACAACAGTGGCGTTACAAAAGCTAACAGTGGTGGAGGTGATTTAGTCGCTAAGTCGTGTCCAACTCTTGCCACCCCATGGACTGCAGCCCGCCAGGATCCTCTGTCTATGGAATTTTCCAGGCAAAAATACTGGAGTGGCTTGCCATTTCCTTCTCCAAGGGATCTTCCTGACCGAGGAATTGAACCCAGGTCTCCTGCATTGCAAGCAGATTCTTTACCGACTGAGCTATGAGGGAAGCACAGTGTAGTACACGCCTTAGAGCAATTCATGCTGCTGCTGCTGCTAAATCACTTCAGTTGTGTCCAACTCTGTGTGACCCCATAGACGGCAGCCCACCAGGCTCCCAGGTCCCTAGGATTCTCCAGGCAAGAACACTGGAGTGGGTTGCCATTTCCTTCTCCAATGCATGAAAGTGAAAAGTGAAAGTGAAGTCACTCAGTCGTGTCTGCCTCTTCGCAACCTCGTGAACTGCAGCCTATCAGGCCCCTCCACCCATGGGATTTTCCAGGCAAGAGTACTGGAGTGGGCTGCCATTCCATGAACACACTCTAAGTCAAGACAAGAAAGACAACTGTTTTCCTTTTCAGAAGAGGAAACAGAAGCAGTGAGAAATCACTGACATTGCTTAAATACAGGGGATCTGAACCCAAGACTTGCGCTTTTAGTTCTGGATGCTCCGACTGCATTTAATTTGAGAGTAACCTAAGCTAACCCCACCATGCACAACCCAATAATTATAATTTGGGGCATTTTAATTGAACTCAGGCCTCAGGGTTTGAATTTAAGAGGGTGAGAGTTAAAGCAATATGTGTGAGTGATTACGGCTGAAATGCTGCCTGCAAGTTCCAGTTCATTTTCTCCTCAGGACTTTCCACATCTCTCTTCACTGCCAATGCACAGCCAGGCCTCCCACCATCCAAATGCTGCAGCCCTGGAGCCTGACGACCCTCACGTCCACCACAGACACGACAACACCTGCACAAGTGTGTGCAGCGTGGTTTCACAGTCTTGGCACTATTGGCTTTTCGTTAGGACACCGTCTTGTGCATTACAGAATATTTGGCAGCATTCCTGGCCTCTGCCCACTGGATGTCAGCAGCACTCTCCTAGTTGTGACTATCAGAAATGTCTCCAGGGGAAATTCCCTAGTGGTCTAATGATTAGGNTCTTGGCAAAACTCTTTTAGTCTTTGCCCTGCTTCATTTTGTACTCCAAGGCCAAATTTGCCTGTTACTCCAGGTGTTTCTTGACTTCCTACTTTTGCATTCCAGTTCCCTATAATGAAAAGGACATCTTTTTTGGGTATTAGTTCTAAAAGGTCTTGTTGGTATTCATAGAACTATTCAACTTCAGCTCCTTCAGTGTTACTGATTGGAACATAGGTTTGGGTTGCTTTGATATTGAATGGTTTGCCTTGGTAACGAACAGAGGTCATTCTGTCATTTTTGAGACTGCATCCAAGTACTGCATTTCGGACTCTTTTGTTGACCATGATGGTACTCCATTTCTTCTGAGGGATTCCTGCCCGCAGTAGTAGATATAATGGTCATCTGAGTTAAATTCACCCATTCCAGTCCATTTTAATTCGCTGATTCCTAGAATGTTGACGTTTACTCATGCCGTTTCCTGTTTGACCACTTCCAATTTGCCTTGATTCATGGACCTGACATTCCAGGTTCCCATGCAATATTGCTCTTTACAGCATTGGACCTTGCTTCTATCACCAGTCACATGCACAACTGCGTATTGTTTTTGCTTTGGCTCCATCCCTTCATTCTTTCGGAGTTATTTCTCCAGTAGCATATTGGGCACCTACTAACCTGGGGAGTTTCTCTTTTGGTATCCTATCATTTTGCCTTTTCATACTGTTCATGGGGTTCTCAAGGCAAGAATACTGAAGTGGTTTGGCCATTCCCTTCTCCAGTGGACCACATTCTGTCAGACCTTTCCCCCATGACCCGTCCGTCTTGGGTGGCCCCACATGGCATGGCTTAGTTTCATTGAGTTAGACAGGCTGTGGTCCATGTGATCAGATTGGCTAGTTTTCTGTGATTATGGTTTCAGTGTGTCTGTCCTCTGATGCCCTCTTGCAACACCTACTGTCTCACTTGTGTTTCTTTTACCATGGAAGTGGTATATCTTCACAGCTGCTGCAGCAAAGCACAGCCACTGCTCCTTACCTTGGACGAGGGGTATCTCCTCATGGCTACCCCTCCTGACCTTGAATGTGGAGTAGCTCCTCTTGGCCCTCCTGTGCCCTGTGCAGCCGCTGCTCCTTGGATGTGGGGTTGCTCCTCTCGGCCGCCTCCCCGACCTCAGGCATGGAGCTGTGTTCTTAGGATTATTGAATTAATGCATGTAAAACATTTAAAACTGTACCTAGCACACAGTAGTTCAGTTCAGTTACTCAGTCGTGTCTGATGCTTTGCGACTCCATAGACTAGAGCATGCCAGGCTTCCCTGTCCATCACCAACTTGTGGAGCTTGCTCAAACTTATGTTCATTGAGTCTGTGATGCCATCCAACCATCTCAGCACACAGTAAGCACTCAATAAATGTTAGCTATAATTGCTGCACTAAGGAGTGCAGGCCTGGAGGAGTGGTTAGTATTCAGAAAATTTAGTAGACAGAAAAATTGGCCTCACAATACACAAATTAAAAAAGGACAATTTCATTTCACAACTTGTATATTTCAGATCTACTTTGTCCTGAGGATCAAGAAAGATAATGGCTATGAAAGCCTTTCAGAAACTGCAGTGTTATATAAATCCCATTGTGATTCCTAGAATGAATTTTGTACATTACTAAGAAAATACCATATTCAGTTAAGAGTTTAATTTTGTATTGACAGGGTCTAGCTCTTCCATTTTATTTATCTACAATAGTGACCCAGAAGTAACAAGAAGATGTTGTAGAGATATGTTGAACTGTTTAGTCAGTTCAGCTGAACTAATCTAAAAATAGAAGCCATGTTTTGAAGGCAATGTGGACCAGACAATCTTTTGATTATGTCAAATACTTGGGCGTTCTTGTGAAGTTTCACCAAATGACAGAGAAATATTATTCACGTTACCCTCTTCACAGTTATCTAAAGAAAAAATTGAATATTCTTTATCTCTAATAACATCATGTTACAGGAACAAATCAGAAGCTGCATTTTATTATCTGATATTTTAAAAGTAACTGTAATACACTGAAAATTAGGTTTCTCAATATGATATCTGTGAATCATTATTTTTCTTCCTAGGCAAAAAATGTAGTGATTTATGGTCAAATGAAGATTGTGCTGCTCTTTCATTAACATGTTAATTCTTTGTATTTCTTTAGCTTTTGTAAAGAATATTTTTAAAGGCCCAACATTGCTTCTTATTAATATTTTCCTTTCATATTTGAAGTCATCAGCTTATTGAAAAATAAGAGTATTCATTTGTTATGACTACATCTGTGACTATGACCCAGACTGCTAGATTGAATAATGAACAAATGAACATTCTCTGTTCTATATCCACAGTATCAAGATCCCTTTTGTGGTGAGTATCCAGAGTTGAGATTGACAGGAGAACTTGTAAGCATTCTTGCTCAGATCATTTGCTTCTAAAAATGCTGGTGAAGAGATTTTGGTTAATCTCTTCTGGGCAGCCTCCAAACTATATCCTTCAGGGCATGGTGAATAGCTCTGCCCTTGCAGACCTCTCCATCTGCTGGAAAGGGCTGTTCAGCAATGTGAGCTAGGATGGGGAAATGGACAAGGATCCGTCCAGTCCTAGGTCACTATACTGAAGACCCCTCCATGCACTGCAGGATGGGCTCTAGAGGGAGCTCCAGCCTTGTCATCTTGTACCTCTCAGAACTCTCTTTTTTATAGAGTCAGATCCAGTCATTTCCCCACTAACACTATGTGTAAGATAACATTTTGATGATGGAGGGTGGAGGATAAAATGTGAAGGGTGAAAAAGAATAAGAAAAGGTATTCATCCAGAATCCAGGCAGTAGAAGGAAACACTCAGAAAAGGTCAGCTCCTCCTGGACTTTTTCGCAGTCCTTTGCCTTGATATAAATTCTTTTAAATTACTCTCTATAAGGGGACAACAGAGGATGAAATGGTTAGATGGCATCACTGATGGGATGAACATGAGTTTGAGTAAGCTCTGAGATTTGGTGATGGACAGGGAAGCCTAGTGTGCTGCAGTCCATGGGTCACAAAGAGTCAGGCACGACTGAGTGAACTGAACTGACAATTTATCTGTCTTGTTAACATTCTGTTGTGACTTTCCACTGGCCTATGTTTTTCAAAGGACTCATTGAATTGGTCTTTCTCCCATCTGAACTTTTTGGTTATTGTTTCTCAGCTTAGAGATGGACACTGGAATAACTTGGACATCCCTGGAGAATTAGCAGCTCACTGGAGACCTGCTAATAGTAGGTTATTGTAGAATTCAAAAAAAGTTGAGAAATTCAGAACTGGAGGATTCTAAATAGCTGTTTGATTTTGGTGGTCACAAACTATGCATTATAGTTGTAGGTTGTATCTCTGTGTTACTGAACCTAATGAATCCACACAAAGTAAAACCAATCTGCTAACATCAGGTTGTTGTGAAGCAAAGTACAACATTTATAGCAAGGTGCCAAGCAAGGAGTTCAGGAGAGCTAGTGCTCAAAACACTTGAACTCACTGATGATTTCAGCAAAGCATTTTTAAAGGCAAGGTGGAGGAGGAAAGTGCATGCTATCAGCTTATGTGCAGTTCTCTGAGTGGTTGATGGTAAGATAACAGGGTTGTAGTAGTGTAATGTAAGTCACTCAGTTGTGTGACTCTTTGTGATCCCATGGACTGTAGCTCACCAGGTTCCTCTGCCCATGGGATTCTCCAGACAAGAATACTGGGGTGGATTGCCATTTCCTTCTCCAGAGGATCTTCCCGACCCAGGGATTGAACCCAGATATCCTGCATTGCAGGCAGATTCTTTACTGTTTGAGCTACAGGGAAAACTAACAGGGCTGTGTCACAGGTTAATTTTATCAATCTTTAGGCGCTAGTAGGTCTGGGGACTACATGCTCATGATCATCAAATAGTTAATTCTTTCCATTTTGTGGTGGTTTTAGTGTCTATAAAATAACTCAGGAAATGTGTATCAGATATTAAGTGCTTCAGAGAGGAACTACAGCAGAGAATATGGGGGAGGGGCCTTTCCCAAGAATAAATTCCATAAGGTTCTGCTCTGTTGCGTCTGCAGCAGCCTGATCATGTTTTGAAATTAAAAAAAAAAAAAAAGTAAAATTGGAAATAGCATTTCTTGGGAAGCTTTAGGGACTTTGCAGAATTTAAAAATAATGTTTGAGTAACTTAGAACATGGACCCCAGTCATAAGCAAGTCATGCTTCATATGACCAGAATGAAAACTTGGGCACCTAATTTCATTAGTACTGTCTGCCTACATATTCTAGTCCTTAAACACAAAGACAACAAAAAAGAGAGAATGAATGAGTGCCTACTATATTCATATATACCTTACTTTGCTGGAAGCCACTCAGAGAACACACAAATTCTGTTTGTTTGTCCCCTTTTCCTTTTTTTAAAAAAACAATGGAACCTGAACTCAGTGTGGTTTCTATTTTGTCTTCTGTTTCTACTTTGGGGACCAGAAGTTCAGAAAGTTCTTTAGAGGAAGGTTTTGAAAAGCACATTTCCCTGCTCAATATCAAGCCCCCTTTTCCATTTCATACTCAGAAAACATTCTTGTTAATCCTCCTCAGAGTTCCCCCTCATTAGCCCCAGTGTGCCACTCTGGCTCCAGTTCCCACTAAAGTGTCTGTGCCTGAAGAAACAAAGCAGAAAATCTTGAACTGTCCAAATACTGTGGTTCAATACATCACACTAGGATTGCTCTTAGAATTTGGCCTCTTAGAATTTGGGGGCTGAATATAACGTGCCTAGAACAAAGGGTGAGAATTCTGCAATCAATGTGAGTTCATTTGATGAAGGCTGTTCCTTTCCTATGTGTACTGTTAAATAATTGATTTATTTGCAAAAGGTTTCTAAAAAAACCAACGTAATGATGTGGAAAGTGGTCCCTAAACTTAAAGTTTTAATTGTGATAGATTTACTCAGGAAATAGAATGAGTCTGCACATAAAATTCTTTCTAAGTCTTCATGGAGATGTGAGCAGTTCATTTGAAATTTATTCCCAAACATGTTAAACTGTGACCTTAGTGTACAAATATGACTTATGTGATTTAAATTTCTATTATAGTTATAATGTTATTTAGACTAGCCATCATTCTGGATTTGTTTAACATTTGCAGAATGAATCATTGTTTCAGTTCATCTACAAACATGTTATGAATAATATGTTTTATATTCTGTATATGTGCTTGTGTGTGTTTGTCTATAATGACCCTTTGTGTATCTACCGTCCATTTTCCTGATTATAACCACCCAGATGTAGCCATTTCTCTGAGTTTTGTGTTACTACCCTATATGTCTTAGTTTTAATCACTAAAGTACATATTCCCAAGTAACATGTTTAATTTTTATCTTTTTCTGTTTTTAAAGGAAATGTTTTTAATATTTCACTCTGACACTATTCACTATGACATATGCTGTAGATTTTTTTTGCAAATGCTATTTATTAGGTTAAGGAAATTCTCTTATATTCCTACATTAATAAGTTTTTAGATTGTGAATATATATTGAAATTTATCAGATGAATTTTCTGCATCTTTTGAGGTGATCAAATGACTTTTCTGACTAGTATATATTGATGAGATGAATTACAATACTGGATTTTCTGATGTTGAAATAATGCATTTTTAGAAACACAGCCAACTCTCACATATCTGATAAGACTGAGATTTCTTTGGAAGGAATGATGCTAAAGCTGAAACTCCGGTACTTTGGCCACTTCATGAGAAGAGTTGACTCACTGGAAAAGACTCTAATGCTGGGAGGGATTGGGGGCAGGAGGAGAAGGGGAGGACCGAGGATGAGATGGCTGGATGGCATCACGGACTCAATGGACGTGAGTCTGAGTGAACTCCGGGAGATGGTGATGAACAGGGAGGCCTGGCGTGCTGCAATTCATGGGGTTGCAAAGATTCAGACACGACTGAGCGACTGAACTGAACTGAACTGAACTGATAAGACTTAGCAGTCTCTAACATTTTATTTATTATTTTAGAGTATTTTCATGAGTAAGATTTTTGATTTTTTTCTTTGTCATACTGTCATTATCTAGTTTTGATATCAAGGTTATGTGAGATTCATTATAGTAGTTGAGAAGTCTGTTTCTTTCCTTTGAAAGACTTTGTGAACCATTGGAATTATCTGTTCTTTGAATGTTTAATAGGATTACTGTGTAAAGCTGTCTGGACCTGTTATTTCCTTGAGGAAAACTTTAAACTACTGATTGTATTTCTTTAATTGTTATAGAATTATTCAGATTTTTCATCTTCAATTTTTAAAGATATATTTTCCTAAGGATTTGTCCATTTTATCTACCTTGTCAACTTTATTGGCATAAAGTTGTTCACACTATACTTCAAAAATCATTGAAAAGTTCTTCATTGATGTCTTCTCTATTTTCTCTAAATCAACTTTGCCAAAAGTTTGTCAAATTTATGAGTCTTTTTAAAAGAACCAACTTTATCTTTGCTCTTCTTCTCCATTACATTCCTCTGTCCTATGTGACATTAACTTTTGCTTTTATGTTTTACTTCCTTTTTTCCATTTTCTTTGGGCATATTATTTTATTCTTCCTCTAACTTCTTAATTGATTACCAAGCTCATTGATTTTTAGCTACTACAAATTTGTAGAAAAAATGGCTTATTGATAGTGAGACTTTTGAAAAGATCATCTTTAAAAGATTTTATTAAGAATTATATGCAACTATCTCAAGCATGACATAAAATGAAAAAATATATATGTTCATGAAAGAAAGTTCAAGTTACTATAAAAAAAACTTGCAGGGACCTTCCTAGTGGTCCATTGATTAAAACTCTGGGCTTCCACTGCAGGAGGCACAGGTTCAGTCCCTGGTCGGGGAACTAAGATCCCTCAAGCCGCATAATGCAGGAAAAAAATAAAAAATTAAATTAAATTTTAAAAATCTACAAATTTCCCAATGTTAAGTTTATACAAATCCAGTATATTTAGCATTGAGTATTCAATATATTTAATACTTTATATTTTATTTTTCTTATGTGAAGTAAATATGATGAATGTTTTTGCAGTTACATATCAGTGCTCCCAAATACTCTCCCATTTTTTCTAGCAGTTAATAATTTTGTTTTCTATGTATATCATGATATGAAAAATATGAAGGAAAAAAACCTGAGTCACTAAGGGTCAGTTAATGCCACCAAATTGCCAACATCCACTGGATCATAGAAAAAGCAAAAGAGTTCCAGAAAAACATCTATTTCTGCTTTATTGACTATGCCAAAGAGTTTGACTGTGTGGATCACAACAGACTGTGGAAAATTCTTCAAGAGATGGGAATACCAGACCACCTGACCTGCCTCTTGAGAAATCTGTATGCAGGTCAGGAAGCAACATTTAGAACTGGACATGGAACAACAGACTGGCTCCAGATAGGAAAAGGAGTACGTCAAGGCTGCATATTGACACCCTGCTTATTTAACTTCTATGCAGAGTACATCATGAGAAATGCCGGGTTGAATGAAGCACAAGCTGGAATCAAGACTGCCGGGAGAAATATCAGTAACCACAAATATGCAGGTGACACCACTATTATGGCAGAAAGTGAAGAGGAACTAAAAAGAGCTTTTTGATGAAAGTGAAAGAGAAGATTGAAAAAGTAGGCTTAAAACTCAACATTCAGAAAACGAAGATCATGGCATCTGGTCCCATCACGTCATGACAAATAGATGGCAAAACAAAGAAAACAGTGACAGACTATTTTTTTGGATTGCAAAATCACTACAGATGGTAACTGCAGCTATGAAATTAAAAGATGCTTGCTCCTTGGAAGAAAACTATGACCAACCCAGACAGCATATTGAAAAGGAGAGACATTATTTTGCCAACAAAGTCTGTCTCGTCAAGGCTATGGTTTTTCCAGTAGTCATGTATGGATGTGAGAAGAATTGATGCTTTTGAACTGTGGTGTTGGAGAAGACTCTTGAGAGTCCCTTGGACTGCAAGGANGGGAGGCTGCCATCCATGGGGTCGCGAAGAGTCTGACACGACTGAGCGTCTTCCCTTTGACTTTTCACTTTCATGCATTGGAGAAGGAAATGGCAACCCACTCCAGTGTTATTGCCTGAAGAATCCCAGGGACGGAGGAGCCTGATGGGCTGCCGTCTATGGGGTCGCAGAGTTGGACACGACTGAAGTGACTTAGCAGCAGCAGCTCTGGCCTGGTCGTGCCTCGGGGTTCTAACCCCCCACTGTTGGCTGGACTTCCAAGAGTACACCAGGCAGGGATGCCTTCTGTTCCTTCCCTCACCTCTCCTGCAGTTCAGCAAACTGTCTTGCTTAGCTCTGAGGGCTGTGTTCTGAGCCGTCAGGAATCACAAAGCAGTCAATGGTAAATGTTCTCCCCTCTCTCTCCTGATGTCCTATATCCTGCATGTCCAGGGTCCTTCCCCTCCTCCAGGAAGCCCTCCCTGACCTCTGCTGCTGGTGCAGCACTTTCTGGCTGTAGCCCTTTCACATCTGTGTTTTCTTCTCTGTGATAGTGACACATTATGCCTGTGTAGTATAAACACATCTGTTCGATGACTGTCTCATGCCTCTAACTCCTAACAGGTGATGCACAATGCTAGGCACATTGCAGGCCTCGCAGAATCGTTGTCAGCCAGTTGATTATCATGAACACCTGGTTGCAAAATTCCAACCAAAGCCTGAAATAACGTGTAACCCATAGGCTTACCTCCTCTGCTGACAGCCATGGCCCGTGTGACTTCACGCTTTCACAGCCTCTTAGACACCTTCCCTGGGTCTCCTTGAATATCTTCATGTAGGCTCCCCTCTTCTGCAATCTCTGGGTAGCCCCTTTCCGGAGATGGGGAAATTTTAAGTTCAATGGCTCGGGGGATTTGTCCCTGAGCCAGGCTGGCTAGTCCTTCTCTGACCTTGATCTCAGGTCTACTAATAGGCTTTATTTGGTGGCCATTTCCTGCCTTCAGCTCCTGTTCTAGTGGCCTCTGGACCCCCTGGCCCTTGACACCTGCTAAGTCCAAGTTCCACTTCCTCTACAACTCAGCCTGGATGGAATCTGGGCTCCTGAGGCCTGTGCCCCCTGCATGAGCTTCACACGTCTCCTGCTCCCGGGACACCTATTGATCTGTCTGCCAGGATACCCACTCTACACCTCTAGACAGGCTGCCCTCTCACAGCTCCCTGCCTGTCCCATCCTCTCTGTATAAACTGTGGATTCCCAGCAGGATGGGTCCTTCTCTGACCTTGATCTCAGGTCCACTAACAGGCTTTATTCAGTGGCCACATCCTGCCTTCAGCTCCTGTTCTAGTAGCCTCTGGACCCCCTGGGCCTTGTCACCTGCGCACTCTGCGTCCATCCCCTCAAACCTCATCTTACCTAGTGCTGGTAGAGCCTTGAGGCGTGGGCTCTTCCTAGCTTGACTCTGACTTAGATCTTTGTTCATTTATTCATCCACTTAGCCACTCACTCATCCAGCAGATACTTGCTGAAACCCTGCTCCATGGCAGGCAGCATGCTGGAGCGGTTCTTGGAGCTCTGTGCACCAAGAACTCACTGAACTCTGAGCCCAAGGCTTCACCCGAGGCCCCACTTTGAGGCTTCACGTGGGGGAGGTGCCTTGAATGCTGGATCTGACTGTGGCCACCTGTAGTGCTGTTTGTAACAATTACCTGGATACCACAGGGCAGAACAAGACAGACTAGATTATAGTTCTAATCCTGATAGAATTCTTTGGTATAATAAGCACTCATAAAAATAAACAAATTAAACCATATGAGCTACATTTAATTTTTAGTTATTTAACACGTGACATGAGTCTTTCAAGAAGTCCTGGTTGAGATTTCTTACAACCAGGAGTCCAAGAGGAGTTGTCTATAGTCCGTTACAGTTCAAGATAGCTCGGTGACATCACCATTATGAGCAGCTTCTACTGGCGGAAGAATGTGTGGCCAGTGAGTACTTACTGTCCGTGTGAGTGGCAGTGACGGGGCTGGAGCCATTCCACAGTGGACAGGGCTAAGACACTGTTGCCCCTCCTCTATACGATCAAACTAGAAATCTGAACATTAAACATTTTACTAACAAAAGTGTAGCACAAATTCCATACTTAAAGTCTTATATTTCTGATTGTATCCTGAAGGGTATCTATAATAGCAATATTTGACTTCAGCTCAGTGTTTAACACTTGGCCATTTTTCCACTTTGGGTGAGTGTTCACTTAAGCTCTAAAAGGACCGCATTGAGCCTTCTGTGTTTCCTTCCTCCACAGATAACTCAGTTAAAAGTAGCACCTCCACCAGAGCTGAAAACAGATTTCTTCTCTCACCTCTTCCTCCTGCTGATTCTCAACCTTCTCCTGAATCACGATTGTGGAGCCAGTTCACTGAGATCTCGTGGAGACACAAGCTGAGAAACCCCACACGTCCTCTGGGGAAACTCTGTCAGCCGGCGCCTATGCCACTGGTGTTGCGCCAGCCCAAGTCGGCTGCCGTTAACCCAGATGGCGCTGCCTCTTTCAGAATACCCCCTCCTAGTCTTTCTCCAGCAAAGAGGAAGGACCCCAGTTTTTGTCCAGGGTGCAGTTGCTTTCTGGTCTCTAGCCATGCCTGTTAACACCTATTAACACAGAACAGATCAGAGCCTCTCCTACTCCATGCTCTGGGTGGAGTTTGGAAAATGAAAGTCGCTCAGTCATGTCCAACTCTTTGTGACCCCATGGACTATACAGTCCATGGAATTCTCCAGGCCAGAATACTGGAGTGGGTAGCCTTTCCCTCCTCTAGGGGATCTTCCCAACCCAGGGATCAAACCCAGGTCACCCGCATTGCAGGCGGATTCTTTACCAGCTGAGCCACAAGGGAAGCGGGAGTTCTGAATTGTCATGGCGTGGTCCACATGGTGTGCAAAAGGAGGCAGAGAAGCGTGCAGCAACAACATCCCACACTGATAGCAAATACATGCAGCTGGAATAGCCTAGCATCGCCACAGAGTCACAGTGGATGGTGATTCACATTGGCAAGTCAGCCTGGATTTCAAACATCATGTCAATTGCCTGATAAGTTCATGGCATTCCCATGAGCCAGACGCCTTCTCCACCTGAGGATCAGAAAAAGTCACAACAGCCAGCAGAGTCACCTCGGTGAGTGAGGGCACAGGTTGTGCACAACAGCCACACATGCTCCCTGCCTTCCCTATACCTTCCATCTTGTCATGTTTTAGAGAGCAGTTTGCTGTGTTACTCTGCCCAATGGGCTGCATAGGTTACAGGTTACAAATTCTTTCCAGAGTTTCAAAGCCTCCTTTAGGATTATATTTTGTATTTTCCATGAAATTTGCCTTTCTGGGAGAATGTTCTTGGGGATGAGAAACTTTGGTTTGCCCAGATGGTCTTCCTTTCAACCACTTTCCATATTTTTAAGGATTCCTTATTCTTCTATCTTTTCAAAGTAGTGTGTTTGATTTGAGATTTTAGGCTAAGACACTGTTTTTTTTACTGCAAATCCCTGCCCATATGCCATTGTTCAATCTTTTGAGGAAGACTGAGTGAAAGTCCCTTGGACTGCAAGGAGATCCAACTAATCCATTCTGAAGGAGATCAGCCCTGGGATTTCTTTGGAAGGAATGATGCTGAAGCTGAAACTCCAGTACTTTGGCCACCTCATGAGAAGAGTTGACTCATTGGAAAAGACCCTGATGCTGGGAGGGATTGGGGGCAGGAGGAGAAGGGGACGACAAAGGATGAGATGGCTGGATGGCATCACTGACTCAATGGACGTGAGTCTGAGTGAACTCCGGTAGTTGGTGATGGACAGGGAGGCCTGNTTTTTTGGAAGGAATGATGCTGAAGCTGAAACTCCAGTACTTTGGCCACCTCATGAGAAGAGTTGACTCATTGGAAAAGACCCTGATGATGGGAGGGATTGGGGGCAGGAGGAGAAGGGGACGACAGAGGATGAGATGGCTGGATGGCATCACGGATTCGATGGACGTGAGTCTGAGTGAACTCCGGGAGATGATGATGAACAGGGAGGCCTGGCGTGCTGCGATTCATGGGGTCGCAAGGAGTCGGACACGACTGACAACTGAACTGAACTGAACTGGGGTTAAAAAAAAAAAGGTATATATGGAGACTTTCTACTTTCTGCTCAATTTTTCTATAAATCTAAAACTGCTCTAAATAAAGTTTAATTTTAAAAAAAGTCTCCAGACAGGGACTTCCCTAGTGATCCAATGGCTAAGACTCCACACTTCCAGTGCAGGGACGTGGGTTCGATCCCTGGTCAGGAAACTAGATCCTGCATGTCACAGCTAAGACCCAGTGCAGCCAAATAAATAAGAAAATACATATTTTTTAAAAAGTCTTCAGACATTGTCATATGTCCCTAAAGGGCAAAAATGTCCAGTTGAGCATCCTGCTGTGGCGGGCAGATGGAGTCCCCCTCATTGCTGTGTTGACTGCACCAGTCCCATTGTACCAGGTCACACTTCCAGAGGGAGGGTGGAAAGGTGAGCTTTCTGAGTGTACATGCATTATGGAGACTCCTTGAAATGACATCTTGTTAGAGGGGAAAGCAAGGAAGTCTCTAAGGAAAATCCAGGCAGAGGTTGGACAGAGGGACTCCATCTTCCTGTCCTGGCCTCAAAGAGGACATCTTTTCCACTGTGTCCAGTCTCTGGTAAGAACACCCTCCTTGCTGTTCACTTTGTCAAGAATTCTCTCTAAGGTCCAGAAGCCTGAGCCAAGCATGAGGCTTTCGGGAGGCCACCCGGAATACTATACCTGACCCTCCCTGATCCGAGATCCTCCTGCTGGCAGCTCTCATGGCTCTGGCAGAGTTACGATGGAAAGAGGGGCCCCCGTCTACTCTCCCCTGCTTTGTTAGACCTGAACTAACACGCTCCCTCCCGGCAGGATGCGTAACGGAGATGTGACCGTGTGAAATTTAAATCCATCTGGCAGAGCAGGGCAGCGCCACACCCGAAATGAGGACAAACACAGGTTCCCCTGCAGCCCACTCAGCCAACCACTCCAGAGTTTTCCCTGGAGTCCTAGCTCTCATTTAAAACAACAACAAAAAATTTATTGGCGTACAGCGGGTTTACAATGCTGTGTTAGTTCTAAGTGCACCGCAAAGTGAATCAGTTATACATACATGCAGATCTAGATTCTCTTCCCACCTAAGTCATTACAGGGTACTGAGTAGAGTTCCCCGTGCCACACAGTAGGCCCTTATTAGTTATCTATTTCATAACTTGGGAGATTGGGATTGACATATACACACTTTGTTGTTGCCGTTTAGTTGCTAAGTTGCGTCCGATGCTTTTGTGACCCCTTGGACTATAGCCTGCCAGGATCTTCCGTCCATGGGATTTCCTAGGCAAGAATACTAGAGTGGGTTGCCAGTTTCTTCTCCAGGGGATTTCCTGGATCAAGAATGGAACCCGTGTCTCTTGCCTTGGCAGGCAGGTTCTTTACCACTGAGCCCCCCAGGGAAGCCCATATACATACTACTATATATAAAACAGGTAACTAATAAGGACCAGCTCTCTCTTTTAACTTCTGGCCTGATTTCCTTTCTCCAGTTTTCTGCTCACTCCTTCCCTTTATAGTTAGTTCCCTTTAGAGTTCATCTTCTTTAAAAGAAAGAGGGGGGAAATAGGCAACCCAAAGAAGTGGAAAAGTGCAAGAAGGTGGCACACAAACCAGAAGTGCTCTGGCTTGTGCTGAAGGGCTCGGTCACATGCTGCCATGACAAAGCTCAGTGTGGGGACAACTCGGAATTAAACACCACCCAGAAGCCCGTCCAGTAATACTTCCTGGCTCAAGGAGACCTCAATTCTCCCAGCATCATTCTGTCGATTTCTTCCAAGGCTAAACCTTTTGGTAAAACGGGCCTCATGAATCGTTTCTACAACTTTCAGGGATGTGAGGAGGATTAAGTATGTCTCTAGTACTGAACCCAGCACCTGGCACACCGTCCATGCTCTCTAAATGGTTTCAGCTCTTCTCTTTATTTGTATTTTGACTTCATTTTTAACTGAATCTAAACATTTATTAAACTATCCGGTCTCCACTATGTTTCATCTCATCCACTCTAGCCCAGGGGAGTTTCTCCTCTGGAATTGGCATTTGTTTTTATAGAAAAAGCTGTTCCTGGTAATAGGACTTTCTCATCTAGTTCAAAACTCCCTTAAGAACCAAGCACAGTCCCAGCCACTGAAATTGACCCAGGTTCAACCACTCGCATGTGGCCACTCAACTACCCCTCACCCCATTTCCCAGTTGCCAGAATCAGAGACTATTCTTTTTTTTTTCCAAATCTGCCCCTCCTACCTTACTGTTTAAATTATACCTCTCAGAGAAAAATCCCTGCAGCAGATAAACACGGGAATGGAATGGAAACTGCAGCACGCCCAACAATAATGCCACTGTCACACACACGTGAGCTTTCGTGAAAGCAAGGGATTGGCAACCCAGGGCTGCCATGCCCAGGAAAATTATTTCCTGTGGGAGAAAGAAAACAACCTTCAGCTCCTGGCAGGTCCCGGGCAAGCCCGAGCCAGGCGCACTGGAGAACCTGAATGCTCTGTCTTGGGGAAGGGGAGGCGGAGGTGTGAGGGCCACAGTTGGGTGAGCACCCTGGCTGCAGCACAGAGGCCGGGCTTCGTCCTGGGAAAGTGGAAACAAAGCCACCACGGGCTTCTCAACACTGCTTTGGGGTCACTCAATTAACAGGATGGGCCATGTGGTCCAGAAAGAGAAACTCCACTCTTATTTGAAAGCACCTTCCAGGGTCGGATGTGTTCTTCTCCATCAGTCAGGGAGAAAGGCAATCACTTCAATTTAGTAAGAGGAGGAAAATGCTGGGCTGTCTTACTGACATCCTGCTTGTTCCACTATTGTTGGAAGAAAATAGAGAAATTACAGGCAGCATAAGCTATTAGCTCCATAATGCCCAGTGCCGTCTGTGGGGTCGCACAGAGTCGGACACGACTGAAGTGACTTAGCAGCAGCAGCAGGGTAATTAGCAAAGATGTCTTCAATACAGGGTGCTCTACAGTTCGGTGTTAAATGAATTCCTGCTTCAGGATTATTTAAGGATGATCTGACATTGTGCATCCAGAAGTTCCAGAAGCTCAGAACAAAACTCAATTCTCAAATAACTCCCTGCCCACAGCTGCCCCTTTCTTTCCTTTAGCTATTCACATTTGTTCCCACCTCAGCCTGACCCTCTACTCCCTCCCTCTATGTACTGACTCCCAGGCCATTCTTTCTCTACCTCAGGGTTTCTCAACCTGGGTTTTAAGGAACCAAATAGTGTGTCTGCGGTGTGGGCTGCCTAGTGCACTGAAGGACATTCTCCTGGTCATGACAGCTTTCCTGGAGGGCAATGCTGTTCCCCCACCTTGAGAACCAGTGCAACCAAAAATAAACAAACTAATATTTTTTTTTAAGCTATAGCTAAAAAGCTAAAGAGGGCAGACAAGCATTTCAGAGGTGGCCAAAAAGATTTAGAAGCAGGAGACTTGCCCAAGGTCACACGGGCAGAAAGCTGGATGAGGTGTCTGGCTCAGAAACCTAAGTTCTTCCCCCACCTCCACTCCCCACCTCTTGTAGAAACAGCGAGTCACAGATTAGGTAAAAAAAAGTTAGGAGGAAATCTCTTTCCTGACAAAAGGCTGTTGGCAAACTGTGGCTAGCATTGGGGATCCTCCCTGGGTGGGAACGGGGAGGTGGTGAGTTTATTTACAGGCAAAAGGGAGCTGCCAGTTCAAGGAGAAGAAAAAGTGAATGACATTAATTTTTCAAATTCTTACCACTGGGACTGGGCCTCCACTTCAGCACTTTACTTACAAGGCCAAAAATCACTCCAAAGCTAACGTCTACAAAAAAGACGGCCAAGAATGTCAGCTTTTTTTCTTTTTGAGGAAAGAAAGGTTTGTAATATTGAAAAGCTTGTGATCGCCCTGCACAGATGTTAAAAATGACCCAATCTGTTAGGTTGGAAGCATCTTCTGAGAGGCAAGATGGTTCTGAGGCAGGAGCATGGACTTTGAGAAGACAGGTCTTGCTCTCTCTTTTTTTTTTAATGTGGACCATTTTTAAAGTCTTTATTGAATTCGTTACAATATTGCTTCCCTTTAATGTTTTGTTTTTTGGCCATGAGGCATGTGGGATCCGAGCTCCTTGAATGGATAGAACCTATACCCGCGCCCACCGCCCCACCCCACCCCCAACTGGAAAGTGAAGTCTTAACCACTGGACCACCCGGCAAGTCCCTGAGGTCTATATTCTAATTTGCATCTACTTGGTGTGTGCTAAGCTGCTCAATCGAATCTCTTTTTGATCTCATGGACTGTAGCCCGCCAGGCACCTCTGTCCAAGGGGATTCTCCAGGCCAGAATACTGGAGTGGGTTGCCATGCCCTCCTCCAGGGGATCTTCCCAACCCAGGGACTGAACCCAGGTCTCCCGCATTGCAGGCAGATTCTTTGCCGTCTGGGCCACCAGGAAAGCCCAAGAATACTGGAGTGGGTAGCCTATCCCTTCTCCAGGCCCATCTTCTTGACCCAGGAATCGAATTGGGATCTCCTGCACTGCAGGTGGATTCTTTACCAGCTGAGCTACCAGGAAAGCTCTACTTTAGCCTCTCCAAATTCAGCAGTTTGGAGGGAGGGAGTGTGATATCTAAGTTAAGTGGGATAACAGTAGCTGGCATAGAAGTGGTCACTGATTTCTCCTGCAGTTTACGCCAAGTAAGAACCCTGGCCTGGGAAACAAGAGACCTGGTTTCACCTCCCAGCTCTGTCCTGACTCAGTGTGACTTCACATGCCCTCATCTTGATTTCCTTTCTGGTCCCTACCTCAGACCATGGTCATAGGATCAAATGACACGTCATCATTAAAACCAGAACAATGCCCAGCAAAAACGTAGGCACCCGACAAACATCAACTAAATGTGACTTCAACTGGATTTTGTCCTTCACCTTGTCGTTTACACCTGGTCTAAGAAAGTTCCATCTGTCTGACAGCTGGACAGCAAGACCAGTCAGCCCTCCACGGTCATCTCCCAAAAATACCCCTGCGGTGTTTGCCCCAGCTGATGAGTCAAGAGTGAACCTGAAACCAAGGGCAAGTCTTACTGCTATCCACTTACCCCTCACCAATCTTATGCTATTCACTGCTCCCATACACTCAAAGAACAAATATCTATAGTGCATCCCAGGCATAAACCAACATTAGCTCTATCAGGCTAGAAACTATAAAGGGAATATAAAAAAAATTTTTTTTTAATTTTAAGCATCAACATTTGATATTCATGACCTTCAACAAGCAGAAGTCATCAGAGAGTCTTTCTGAACCCTGAAAATCGTGGTGAAATTTAGCATCCCTCCGTAGAGACTGGCACCAACGCATTAGTGGGAGAGCAGTGACGACGAAAGACACACAAAAAAGCATGCTGCCTCCCTGGGCCCTGCCCCACCCCCAAGGCTGAGAAGAGAAGGAAGGCTCTTTAAAGTCATCTGTCACTGGGTGGCAATGCCACAGGCTTTCCAGGGCTCATTTTCTCCCCACACCCCCCCCCCAACAAAGCTGTTTATAAAAAGTGAGGAGGGAGGGAAGGGAAG
Source organism: Neotragus pygmaeus (assembly GCA_006410875.1). Classification (NCBI taxonomy): domain Eukaryota; kingdom Metazoa; phylum Chordata; class Mammalia; order Artiodactyla; family Bovidae; genus Neotragus; species Neotragus pygmaeus. The sequence goes on along the minus strand of SJYV01032507.1, from coordinate 214,744 downwards.
AAAGGGGAGCACAGCATATGCTGGTGCCTGTGTACATGTACCATTTTTAAACTGGGGTATCGTTGCTTTACAATGTTGTATTGTTTCTGCTGTCCAGGGAAGCTAATCAGCCGTGTGTATGCATACATCCCCTCCCTCTTGTATCTCCCTTCCCTGCCCCAGCCCACCCATCTGGGTCATCACAGAGCACCAAGCTACGCTCCCAGCACTGTACTCCAGGTCCCCAGCAGCTAGCTGCTTTATACATGGCAGCTACACATGTCAACTCCCCAATTCATCCCACCCCCCTTCCCTTCTGCCATGTCCATACATCTGTTCTGCTTGCATCTCTCATTCTATCCTGCAACTAGGTCCATTGTACCATCTTTCTAGATTCCACATGTGTGCATTAATACACACTATTTATTTTTTTCTTTCTGACTTACTTCACTCATGACAGACTCTAGGTCCATCCATGTCTCTACAAATGACCCAATTTCATTCTCTTTATGGCTAAGTAATATTCCCATTGTGTGTGTGTACATACATACAAATATATATATATATATATATATACACAAATACACACACACACACACAATGCACACACCACATCTTCTTTATCTGCTCCTCTGTTGATGGACATCTAGGCTGTTTCCATGCCCTGGCTATTGTAGACTGTGCTGCGACAAACACTGGGGTGTACTGCACGTGTCTCTGAAGTATGGTCTTCTCAGGGTCTATGACCCAGTGTGCTGCCTCCCAGAACAGTGCAGCCCAGTGAGTGACGACACACCAGCAACACAAGTGCCTCAGGCGTCAGGTGCTTACCGCCTCCACGCTGCGTGAGCAGGATCTGCAGTAGCTCATGTATCCAGTATGGATTCTCAGTATCCAGACAAATCTCTGCATTTGATCATGCCCGTTTGCCAGGAGGAACACTAAGGTTCAGGGAGATTAAGGAAGCTGCCCCAAACCACACTACTCAGAGAGGGCTTGGCAGGATGTGAAGTCAGGCAGTCTGACCCCATGGCCTGCGGACCTGACATCTGCTTCAATTCAAGGATCAGAGTAACTCCCTTCTGGAGAGGTCCCCTTGGAGCCCTCCCCCACCCTACTAAGTTCCTAATAAAATTCACATGCTTTTATTGGTGGGAAAAAGTCACTAGACCTGTGGACAAGGGGGAGTTAAGGCCACACTTGTGGACTTAGAACTCAGAAGTCGTCTTCTCAGTTTTGTGGGCTCAGAGTCAGAGGTATAGCATTAACTTTAATATAAATTTTTTTGGAGGTGATTCACGTAGAATTCCTGCCAAGAATTTTAATAATTAGACTGAATTAGACCAAACTCTGTCTGTACATGCCTCACAACATCTGCTGATTTAACAGTTAAGCTGGAAGCCCCGCTGAGCCCAGGGAAGGGCTGGCCCCAAGGGCTGCGAACGGGGACAGTCAGTGGAGAAAGACACCTGTGAGCCCCCAGACTTCGGCCTCCCATCCGGTGAACAACTGATTCTGCTTCTCTAACCTCCCATCACCACCAGGAACCAGAGGATGGGATGAAACTAATCAGGAAATGCTCATAAAAGAAAACCCTTCCCCATGGTCCTTTCTGTTGCAAGCTGAGGGCTATAAAGTGATCCTTTCTAATGTGGTGATTTTCAACCTTTTCCTTGCTCTGGTTCAGTGTATTCCCATCAGCCACAGAGACTCATCCATAGGGCGGAATTCTTTAAGGGGAGGGGGAGGTGGGGGGTAGAATACAAATCTTTACTCCCCACCAGTCAACAATCAGACTCTTAAAGGGTGGGGACCGCAGAATTTGGCAGAGCCCTGGAGAATCTGTTTCCCATCCTCCTTCTCCTCTCTCCTGGTCACACACAAATGCATACATGCACACGCGTGTGTGTTCACACACAAACTCATACTCTCCCACTTGAGGCACCACGGGGTCTAATAGACAGCTCCCAAAGAACAGTGCCAATGAATCAGCCCTTCCTGGAAGGTGGTGCCATTAAAATCGTAGAATTACATTAAAATTATAAAATAAATTATATACTTCTTTTTAAAATAATAAAACAATTTTTTAAAGCATGTATTCTTTTAAAGAAAGAAGCACATGACTCACCCAGTATGTGAGATTCTTAGCTCACTAATCCACGCCCCCTGCAGTGGAAGTGCAGAATCCTAACCACTGGACCACCAGGGAAGTTCCATAATTTACAAGCTTCTTAAAGCAGTCTTCAAAACAGATCAACCCACCCCACCCAAAATAATGGAGGGTGTCATTATATGCCAGAAGGAGAATAAAACATAAAGGCATATTGTTTGTATAAGACACAAATTATGCTATTAAAACACCACGGGAAATGGTTCTAGCCATTGCTGCTCTATAATGTGCTAAAAACACGAGTGGACTTTTTGGCCAACCCAATATAATGTGAGCCACTTATATAATTCTAAACTTCCTGATAGTCACATTAACAAGGTTAAAAAGAGGGACTTTCATGGTGGTCCAGTAGTGAAGAGTCAGCTGTGCAACACAGGGGATGAGGGTTTGATCCCTGGTCAGGGAGCTGGGACCCCACGGCCGCAGAGCAACTAGGCTCTTGCACCACAACTACTGAGCCTGCACACTCTGGAACCCACATGCTACAGTTAAGACCAATGCAGCCAAATAAGTAGGTAAAAAGAAAGTCAAAAAGAGGTGAAATTAATGGTAGGTAATAAATGTTAATTCATGGTAATACATGTTAAGTCATTTCAGGACACTGAAAGATGAACTACCCAGGTTGGTAGGTGCCCAATATGCTACTGGAGATCAGTGGAGAAATAACTCCAGAAAGAATAAAGAGANATGCGAAGAGCTGACTCATTTGAGAAGACCCTGATGCTGGGAAAGTATGAGGGCAGGAGAAGGGGACAACAGAGGATGAGATGGTTGGATGGCATCACCAACTCGATGGACATGGGTTTGGATGGACTCTGGGAGTTGGTGATGGACAGGGAAGCCTGGCGTGCTGCAGTTCATGTGGTCTCAAAAAGTTGGACACAACTGAGCAACTGAACTGAACTGAATGAATGACTGGCATGTAGGTAATGAATGTTTTTAAAAGATTTCTCAAAAAAAAAAAAAAAATGCTAGCTTTGTGCTTGCCTATTAATACTAAATAGCTCTGGACAAGCAATTTCAATCTTCTAGAAACTGAAAACCATCTGAAATTGATGAGTTCCAGTTTCACCAACTGTAAATGGAGATGAAAAAAATGCCAATATGATTCTCCTTACCAGAGCTGTTGTAGGATCCTATGCTGTATGCATACGAAAGTGTTGTATAGAGTGCTGTGCAAATGCGAATGATCGTTATTACAGCTCCTGTAAGAGAACAGCTCATCCCTGGACATCAATAGCAGTTCTTTCCAGACTGTAAACATTTTGCCCACAGCTGTCTTTCCTTTCCAGAGGCTTTGGAACAGTAAGAAATGTACATTTCTGTTACCCTCTAAGAAGCGATAAACCTACTTTACAAGAAAAATCCCATTGGAATTTCCAAGTGATATTTAAGTTGTTTTGTGGAAGAGATATTTTGTTAAAATGAAAACCTTGCCTTAAAAACAGGAAGACATCCCTAGTCAGCAAATTCTAGATGGAACAAACCAGCCCTGCCTCCAAGAAAATCAGCCAATTCAAAAGATGCCTTCTGAGCTAGTGAACAAAGATGGAGAACACCACCCCATTTGCCCACCCAGCCCATCTTGTTTCTTTTCCTGCAGCCTTCTAACCTTTTTAAAGAGTTCTTCCAAATGGTCTGTGAATTTGGGTTAGAAACAATTGCTATTTTAAGACTGAGAAGAGAGCTGATGTTTAANATGGAGAACACCACCCCATTTGCCCACCCAGCCCATCTTGTTTCTTTTCCTGCAGCCTTCTAACCTTTTTAAAGAGTTCTTCCAAATGGTCTGTGAATTTGGGTTAGAAACAATTGCTATTTTAAGACTGAGAAGAGAGCTGATGTTTAAATATTTCTTGATGGTTGGACAAAAGACCTTCTAGAACCCCTCCAACTGTTATGACAAAGAAGACAATAACACCTGCCTTGAGGAATGGTTAAGTGATAAGTGAGTGAGTGAAAGTAGCTCAGTCGTGTCTAACTCTTTGAGACCCCATAGTCTATACAGCCCATGGAATTCTCCAGGCCAGAATACTGGAGTGGATACCCTTTTCCTTCTCCAGGGGATCTTCCCAACCCAGGGATCAAACCCAGTTCTCTTGCATTGCAAGCTGACTCTTTACCAGCTGAGCCACAAGGGAAGCCCATAATTATTTTATGAAGAGTGACTTATACAAAGAGAAATGAGAGAAAGGTTTTGTGTTAGAGAATTCACTGCAAGCAGAGAACAAATCCTTGCTTTCCTAAAGGCCATCTGAGGTACCCTTTCCCTGAAAACACCAGACCCCTCACCTGGAGACAGTCATAAAGACCATTACTAACAGCATCCTCACAGTACAGCTCAGACATACTTATAGCTTCTGAGGTTTCTAAAGTCCAGATTTTTTACGAAATCAGCCTTTCCCTAAGTGTGCTCGGCACGATGTTTCCAGGCATTTCATGTTTGGGGGTTGGGTGGGTGGATAAGCAGGAGTACCATGGCCAAATAAATGAGTTTTGGGGAAACCCTGGATCCATATGAAGTTCAGCAAGTTCTTCTACTGCTCAGAGACTTTAACATGACAGTGTCCTGTGGGAGATGGAAATCCCACAATGAACTGCATCTTTTCCCAGATATCAGATCTGGAGCATCCTCAATGGGATGTGATCACATCTTCAGAAACTTCCACTTTCATAAACAGTTCCAGAATATACTGGGTGGCAGAAAAAAATGAAACGTAGGTTCTCTCCTACCTGATTCAGCAATCAGCTCAATCTGTTTTGTTGTTTTCACATTTGTAGAAGTAACTGCACATCAAAGCTGACCCTCAACAGTGCCAGACTCCGTACCCACTGATGTGATGGCAGTAGCTTCACCCACCTACCTGTAATTTCTCTGTTCTACCTCCCAGGCTACCCCCAGGCCTCCCCCAGTATAAACACTGCAGCCCCAACTCAAAGGCATTCCAGCTTTTGCACCTATAGATGCGCATATAAAAGGTGCAAACATTATGATGTAAAAGATGCGAAGATCTGAGAAAAAGATACAATCAAAATAACTTTTATTGTCTTTATCTCCTGTTCCACAGAGCTTGCTTAGAATAGGAACAACAAAGAAAGAACCATTTCAGTTCTGACCCCTGACTTTTCTCCTCTAGACTCAATTGGGCTGTTTCAAAAACCCATATTCTACTTCTGTGGACTGAAGCCGTCATGGTTAAATCTGAAAACTGAACGGTGGTGGTTCCCAAACTTGGGCCAAGGGCCCCTAGAGGAGGGTCTCAGGGTCATTTCAAAGGTCTTCCAACCACCCGAGCACCAAAAATTGTCAGCAGATCAAAAAGTCAAAAGTACAACTTCTATTATGTGAGGAAATCTATGAAATCTTTTGATGTTAAAAAGAGATCCTTGTGTTTTAAAATAAACTAGAAACCAAAACTAGCATTTTTAATAAATACACCCCTTGCTAGTAATCTGTCCTAATTAGCAAAAGAATAATATAACTCAATATACTTTTAAGTTACAGATTAATGAAATGATTTTTAAAATTCTTTGATCTTTGTTTCTCAGTCATAATCTCATAAGTCATGGCAAAATTTGACACAACAAATGCTTCTAAACCCAAACATTACCCAACCATCCTTCTTGAAAGTCTACAATTTTCTGTTTTTCGGCAAGGAAAGGATTTTGTGTTTACTTTTTGTGTGTGGATTTTATGTTTACTTTTCAGGGACACCAAATAGAAGAAGCTTTAGAATAAAGCCTCAATATAACATTTTGACAGACCTATACTAATTAGAAAAATAAAGCCACAGAAACCATAGTGACCTCTGATGATTCACAAAAACAGCATTTCTTTATTTCTGGGAAGTTTCTCAAAGGATGAAAAATGGAGGCTTTATACACTTGTGTTCCAAAGGAAATGAAAGTTAAAGCACTACTGTGAGTGATGCTTATAAACTAGACTAATGAGAAATGGCATATGATAGATAACATATCTTCAAAAATGTTAGCAAGTTACGGTCTCCTTTAATATCTATTTCTATCCCCTATGGACATTATAAAAGAATCATCATGAAATACTCCTATCATATTTGCCAGGAGAAACATCTTAAAAGTCATTTCACCTATTAACAGTGAAGATTTTGTGAAGACCTACAAAAGCAATCATTTTTCTACTAAAAGTTTTATCCACTTCTCGGCTGGAGTAACATGTCACATCTTCTAAATCAATCTATGGCTTAACTTCTAATCTTATAACTGGCACAGAGAGATGATAAAATGTCTTCCAAATACTGCGGGAATTTTTTTTTTTACAGCTCCCAGTGCATAATAGTGTGTGTGTGTGTTTTTAAAAAGAATTTATCATCAGTTCCAAGTTGGAGTTCAGTTGCAACATATACTCAGAACTGATGACTTAAAAAAAAAAAAGTTCTCTATACAGTCTTATTACTTTGATGAATTAATGCCAACAAATGTGGTCAGTATTGTTTCCAGATTCTTCAAGTCATTGTACTCCTTGCATGGTCTGTCCTTGATTACTTAATTTTCAGTCATTTGCAAACTCAAAAGTGAAAATGTAGAGGCATTTGAGCCACTTTATTCAGCAGTAGAACAAGAATTGTGGGCATAGTTCATAGACTTTCTCACATAGGTCTTCTCAACACAAAATACCCTATAGAAAGAACTCCCTCCCTCCACGGAAAAGCCTTTGTTTGGGAGGCCAGTTTCCTACATTTGAGAGAATATAGGAAAGTCTTTCCTAAAAGACTTTAGAAAAGATTCCTTCTTGTTACAGCTTATCTTTTTTTAGCCTTTTTTTTTTTAAGTATCCTTCGCTGATTAACTCCATTCTGTCTATTCTCTCAAAGGACTCCAAGTTCCCACAATACATATGTATTCAATTTTATTGCTTTGTGCTTGATATATTGCTTTGTAAGTGTTCAAGGCATTTTTTGGTGAACACTATGTTTCTGTCTCCCAAACTGTACTCTAAGCTTCTTAACAATAAAAACCATGCCCTGCCTCCAACTTGGGTTGTTTTTTTTTTCCTTTACTATGACTGCATTAAACCTATAAATTTATTCTGATTAAATGACATCTTTACAATATTTCATATTTCCAGCTAGTCTGTCTCTCCTTTAATGCAATTTTTTTTCCTTTAATGTCTAACCAAAGTTTTGTCATTTTCTCTATAAAAACAAAACACACACATGGTTTAAAAAAAGCCTTCCAGTGAGTCTCTTGCGCCCCCTCCCCCACCCCCCGCCCATGCCAGCCTCATTCTGAGAGGTAACCCCTTCTCATATAACTTCCAGAAGATGTTCAGGCATATGTATATTTAAATAAGCATAAATATCATCTTTCCCCCACCCCCTTGTTTTTAGAAACTGGGCCTGTTATCAATATACTACCTCTCAGCTGGCAAAGAAAACTCATTGAAAAGGATCGGAACTGGGACTTCCCTGGTGGTCCAGTGGCTAAGACTCTGCCTGCCAATGCAGGGGACATGGATGGGATCCCTGGTCCAGGAAGACCTCACATGCCACGGGGCAACTCAGCCCACAGCCACAGCTACCGAGCGCGCATTCCAAAGCCCATGAGGTGCGACTGCGGAACCGCGCAAGCTCTAGAGCCTGTGCTCCGCAAGGGAAGCCGGGCGAGGAGTCCTGCTTCTGGCAACTGGAGAGGAGCCCCAGCTCGTCACGACTGGAGGGAGCCCACACACACCAACACAGAGCCGGTGAGCGACAACAAAGGCCCAGTGCCGCCAAAAATAGATAAAAGGATCAGAACCATTCTCACAGGTCAGGCAAGAAAGGTAAATTTGGAGTCAAGAGTCAAGAAACTGACGCTGGGCACAGAAGCTACCTATAAGCACATTCTATGTGGCACCAACTACACATCTTTTCAATGACTGAACAGTCAGTATTCTGCTATGGAGATGAAACATCATGATTTACTTAGCCTTTTACTCACAGGCATTTACCCTGTTTCACATTGTAGCTAATATTGTTACAATGAAGACATCTTTGTTTCAGTTCAGTTGCTCAATCATGTTTCACTCTTTGCCACCCCATGGACTGCAGC
>SJYV01032507.1:175669-206420 GCA_006410875.1 Neotragus pygmaeus | reverse complement strand
TTTTTTTTTTCCTTTACTATGACTGCATTAAACCTATAAATTTATTCTGATTAAATGACATCTTTACAATATTTCATATTTCCAGCTAGTCTGTCTCTCCTTTAATGCAATTTTTTTTCCTTTAATGTCTAACCAAAGTTTTGTCATTTTCTCTATAAAAACAAAACACACACATGGTTTAAAAAAAGCCTTCCAGTGAGTCTCTTGCGCCCCCTCCCCCACCCCCCGCCCATGCCAGCCTCATTCTGAGAGGTAACCCCTTCTCATATAACTTCCAGAAGATGTTCAGGCATATGTATATTTAAATAAGCATAAATATCATCTTTCCCCCACCCCCTTGTTTTTAGAAACTGGGCCTGTTATCAATATACTACCTCTCAGCTGGCAAAGAAAACTCATTGAAAAGGATCGGAACTGGGACTTCCCTGGTGGTCCAGTGGCTAAGACTCTGCCTGCCAATGCAGGGGACATGGATGGGATCCCTGGTCCAGGAAGACCTCACATGCCACGGGGCAACTCAGCCCACAGCCACAGCTACCGAGCGCGCATTCCAAAGCCCATGAGGTGCGACTGCGGAACCGCGCAAGCTCTAGAGCCTGTGCTCCGCAAGGGAAGCCGGGCGAGGAGTCCTGCTTCTGGCAACTGGAGAGGAGCCCCAGCTCGTCACGACTGGAGGGAGCCCACACACACCAACACAGAGCCGGTGAGCGACAACAAAGGCCCAGTGCCGACAAAAATAGATAAAAGGATCAGAACCATTCTCACAGGTCAGGCAAGAAAGGTAAATTTGGAGTCAAGAGTCAAGAAACTGACGCTGGGCACAGAAGCTACCTATAAGCACATTCTATGTGGCACCAACTACACATCTTTTCAATGACTGAACAGTCAGTATTCTGCTATGGAGATGAAACATCATGATTTACTTAGCCTTTTACTCACAGGCATTTACCCTGTTTCACATTGTAGCTAATATTGTTACAATGAAGACATCTTTGTTTCAGTTCAGTTGCTCAATCACGTTTCACTCTTTGCCACCCCATGGACTGCAGCGCTCCCTGTCCATCACCAACTCCCGGAGCTTGCTCAAACTCATGTTCATCGAGTCGGTGATGCCATCCAACTACCTCATCTTTGTTTATCTTTGTAAATTCTATTGGATAAATTCCTAGAAATTGAATCGGGAGGTCAAAGATTTCATATATTTTGAGTGACACTGCCAAAGAAAGGACATCAGTTTACATGCGTCAGTCAGTGCCTGCTTCTCCACGCCTTTCCAACACCATACATTATCAAATCTTCTTTTTGCCAACCAACTAGTGATGTACCACATTTTACCAACTGCATTTCTGTCATAAGTGGAACTGAGCATTTTTTTCATGTTTATAAACATGTTTATATTTCTTTCTCTGTTTAAAGTGAATGAAGTGAAGTCGCTCAGTCATGTCCAACTCTTTGCAACCCCACGGACTGTAGCCTACCAGGCTCCTCTGTCCATGGGATTTTTCAGGCAAGAATGCTGGAGTGGGTTGCCATTTCCTTCTCTGTTTAAACTAAAGTCAGATTGATTTTAAGATTCATTATGCATGAAGGGGCACGGGAAATGGCTCTTTCCTCAGTTGTCTGTGTTGGAAATATCCTTTTCCAGTCTATGGCTTATCATTTAGATCTCATTTCTGGTATTTTGAGCCACACATAAGTTTTATATGATATTCATCTCTTTTATATTCACCAATAAAATCTAGCTTAACTTTCTGAACACAAGTATATGTTAACTTCCTTCCATAAGAAGTGAAGTCAGAGTAGAAAAATTAACAGTCACCAAAAATCCTTTCCCCAAATTTGGGAGAATTTGGAGGCGCAAATAGCTGCTTACCAAACCATGCCAGGACCCAGTGATGTAATTCATGGGAAGAGCATCTGCAGATCCTGGAAAAGCACATTTTCTTCTTTTGTTTGCAAAGTCCATATGCTTGTCAGTTTCCCAGAGTCCAGCCACCCTCTTTGCCTCCAGTAAAAGATGTCTCGGCTTAGCAGCTTCAGAACAGGTGATTACAGATGAAGATTTTGACCCCTGCCTAGTCACAGCAGAGACTCTTCCGCACGACACCCAGTTCAATGGGCAAAGAAAGGAGATTTGGTCAGTTTCCCAGAGAGACTATGGCCCTACACAAGACCAGGAAAAAATGACAATGAGGCAGGTTCTTCAACTACCTACAAAGTCCCCAGGCAATGAAGAGAGGACAGATGTACTCAGAAAACTATTTCTCTCCTGGCACCTTCTTATCCTTTCCAGTAAAATGAAGCAGGAAAAAAAAAAAAAAAAAAGGTTCTTCTCTTCGCTTACACTACCTTAAAGTCACTTACATTATGGCAAGGATATTAATAAGAATGGTGTGCCCTCCCAAATTCAGGGAAGGTTTTAACATCATTCTATTTGTTCTTGCGGTTTGAATGTGATGGTACCACATTAATGTCTATACAAGTGGGATAGTTCAAAAATAATGATTGAGACTCCACTGGTGGTCCAGTGGCTAGGACTCCAGGCTCCCAATACAGGGGAGAATAAGTAAGTGGCATTATGATCAGAAACTTCAGAATATAAAAAGGTAAAATTCTGAATGACCTCTAGGAACTGTTTCTAAGAAGGGTAAAGTGAAAACGGATTAATACATAGTATAATGCTCAGCAGTTTTGGTTCAGGAACAAAGAAAGTACCTGACCAACAAGAATATGGCGGGGCTGGGAACTTGGCATGGTGGCAGGCCCAACAAAGCCAGGGTGATAGCTCTCAGAGACCAGGACATGCCATGTGAAACGGGCAGCCACGCACAGCGGGCAGAGCTGGAACTTTCAGTGTTTCTCCTCTAGGTCTTTCCCCCTCCCTAGAGTTTTGGTCTCCAAGCAATCAGTTCTGTGCTTTTGTTTCTAGGCTCAGTTTTAAACCACATTGGGAAAAGGCACTTCTTGAAAGGCAGAGATTGGGAGAAAAATACTGAAGCTCTTAAGAGCTCCTGTCTAGCTGCCAAAGCATTGTTTTAGTCAAATGAAAAGGGAGAAACAGAATGATGATTTTATTTGAATCGCTTCCAAGGAAAAGTAACCTCCAGCAAAACACTGGGCCCACTTTGCTGGAAATCCTGGCATGCCGACAACAGAGATGGAAGCAGAAAACTGCATCTTCCAGAAAGCACGGTTATCAAATAGGAAAAACCACACGGAGGGACGTGCTTTCAGGTTCCTGTGGCTCAGGATCCCTTTTATTCTATTTCTTCCTGCTGTAAACAAAGTTATTTTAAATATAATTTTCCTTGGAAGGGGGCTTTAAAAATGCTTAAAGATCAAATCTCTTGCTTTAAGTAACATTAATATATTAAATTCCAAACTTACTAAGCTAAATAAGCAGAGAGTAAAAATCTGCATAAACATATCCCAAAACTTTAACATTACAATTTCAGAACATAGTTAAATGATGGTANTGTTTAGTTGTTAAATCGTGTCTGACTCTTTGTGACCCCTTGGACTGTAACCTGCCAGGCTCCTCTGTCCATGGGATTTCCCAGGCAAGAATACTAGAGTGAGCTACCATTTCCTTCTCCAGGGCATCTTCCCAACCCAGGGATCAAACCCTTGTCTCCTGCACTGGCTGGCGGGTTCTTTACCGCTGAGCCACCAGGGAAGCCCCAACAACAACGACAAGTATTTATTTATTTATTTCTGGCTGCACTGCGTCTTCAGTGCTGCTCAAGCTTTCTCTAATTGCAGTAAGTGGGCTCCAGGCACGTGGGCTTCAGTATTTGTGGCACACGAGCTAAAATGTGCTTTGAGGTAGGTAGGATCTTTTCGGACCAGGATCTAACCTGTGTCTCCTGCATTGGCAGGTGGATTCTTTACCACTGGACCATCAGGGAAGTCCTGCGATGGCCCTTCTAAGCAACGGCAGCAGAACATAGAGTAAGTAAGTGAAAGAGACCTTGGTGAAAGCCAGCCAATGATCCCTGACATATAGGGGCCAGCACTGGAGGACAAAGTGGCCTGAGAGAATAAGCAGTAACTGAAAAGCCAGGGGTGAGGGTCCAAAGGCAGAGGTGTGGTATCTACATCAGGGGGGCAAGAGTTTGCCTGGATGTGACAAACCGGTGGGCTGGCCAAGGTCACAGCTTACAGCTATCAGTAAGAAAAAAGAAAAAAAAGCCCCAAGCATAAAGCTGACCTTATCTCAGCAGCTACAACAAACATAGAAGAAAGAGAAAAGAGATGTTTCCTGCTAGAACCGCCCATGGGGAGACTGGAGGGCCGAAAGAGCGACATAAATTTATACTAACACACTCAAGATCCAAAGGGAGGCTCTGTCAGCAACAAGGCAGGGAAAGAGGAACCACGTAAGAAATGTGCCCTTTCCGTGGGCAAATACAGGACTTAACAAAACTTCCTTCATTCCAGGACAAACAATATAGACTACTAAGCTTCCAGAAATATTCAGCATCACAACAGTAATGTATAACATGTTCCATTGAAGGGCTTCCCTGGTAAAGAATCTGCCCGTCACTGCAGGAGACATGGGTTTGATCCCTGATTGAGGAAGATCCCACATGCCATGCTGCTGCTGCTAAGTCGCTTTAGTCGTGTCCAACTCTGTGCAAACCCATAGACGGCAGCCCACCAGGCTCCTCTGTCCCTGGGATTCTCCAGGCAAGAACACTGGAGTGGGTGGCCATTTCCTGCTCCAATGCATGAAAGTGAAGAGTGAAAGTGAAGCCACTCAGTCGTCTCCAACTCTTCGTGACCCCATGGACTGCAGCCTACCAGGCTCCTTCGTCCATGGGAATTTCCAAGCAAGAGTACTGGAGTGGGTTGCCATGTCCTTCTCCCACACAGGCCATAGAGCAACTAAATTGGTGTGCCACAACTATTGAGCCTGTGCTCTAGAGCCTGGGAACCGTAACTACTGAGCTGGCACCGCAACTACTGAAGCCCTCTCACCGTGGAACCTGTGCTTCACAGCAAGAGAGGCCACTGCAGTGAGAAGCGTGAGCAACACAATTAGAGCAGCCCCTACTCTCTGCAACGGGAGACAGGCTGCACAGAAAGGAAGACCCAGGACAGCCAGAAATAAATAAAATTATATATATATTTTTAAAGTTCCATTAAAAAAATGTTCCATTGAAGATACAAAGAGTAGGCTAGTGGAAACAGAAGGAAAATGTATGCTTGTTTTCAGACCAAAAAAAAAAATTTAATTGAGGAAATAATATTTAGGAAATAGGAAATTTCCTAATATGGAAATTTTTAGGAAATTTCCTAATATGAAGAAATATTATAAGGAAACCAAAAATGCAATTGAACTTTTAAAATTTCCATTTAAAGACAATTTAAAACACCCAACAGAACCAATCCTGTAGAACTGAGAAGGGACTTCCCCAGTGGTCCAATGGCTAAGCAGCTGCCTTTCACAACCTAGATGTCCACTGGCAGATGAATGAATAAGAAAGCTGTGGTACATATACACAATGGAATATTACTCAGCTATTAAAAAGAAAGCATTTGAATCAGTTCTAATGAGGTGGATGAAACTGGAGCCTATTATATAGAATGAAGTAAGTCAGAAAGAAGAACACTAATATAGCATATTAATGCATATATATATGGAATTTATATAACCAGATGTTCAAGCTGGTTTTAGAAAAGGCAGAGGAACCAGAGATCAAATTGCCAACATCTGCTAGATCATCAAAAAAGGAAGCGAGTTCCAGAAAACATCTATTTCTGCTTTATTGACTATGCCAAAGCCTTTGACTGTGTGGATCACAATAAACTGTGGAAAATTCTGAGAGAGATGGGAATACCAGACCACCTGACCTACCGAGAAACCTATATGCAGGTCAGGAAGCAACAGTTAGAACCGGACATGGAACAACAGACTGGTTCCAAATAGGAAAAGGAGTACGTCAAGGCTGTATATTGTCGCCCTGCTTATTTAACTTATATACAGAGTACATCATGAGAAACGCTGGGCTGGAGGAAGCACAAGCTGGAATCAAGGTTGCCGGGAGAAATATCAATAACCTCAGATATGCAGATGATACCACCTTTATAGCAGAAAGTGAACAGGAACTAAAGAGCTTCTTGATGAAAGTAAAAGAGGAGAATGAAAAAGTTGGCTTAAAGCTCAACATTCATAAAACTAAGATCATGGCATCTGGTCGCATCACTTCATGGCAAATAGATGGGGAAACAGTGGAAACAGTGTCAGACTTTATTTTTGGGGGCTCCAAAATCACTGCAGATGGTGACTGCAGCCATGAAATTAAAAGACACTTACTCCTTGGAAGGAAAGTTATGACCAACGTAGACAGCATATTAAAAAGCAGAGGTTACTTTACCAACAAAGTTCCATCTAGTCAAGGCTATGGTTTTTCCATGGTCATGTATGGATGTGAGAGTTGGACTATAAAGAAAGCTGAGCACTGAAGAATTGATGCTTTTGAACTATGGTGTTGGAGAAGACTCTTGAGAGTCCCTTGGACTGCAAGGAGATCCAACCAATCCATCCTAAAGGAGATCAGTCCTGGGTGTTTATTAGAAGGTCTGATGTTGAAGCTGAAACTCCAATACTTTGGCCACCTGATGTGAAGAGCTGACTCATTGGAAAAGACCCTGATGCTGGAAAAGACCAAAGGTAGGAGGAGAAGGGGATGACATAGGATGAGATGGCTGTGAAAGAGACACAGATATAAAGAACAGACTTTTGGACTTTGTGGGAGAAGGTAAAGGTGGGATGATTTGAGAGAATAGCATTGAAACATGTATAGTACCATATGTGAAATAGATCACCAGTCCAAGTTCGATGCATGAAACAGGGCACTCAAAGCCGGTGCACTGGGACAACCCTGAGGGATGGGATGGGGAGGAAGGGGGGTTCAGGATGGGAGA
Organism: Neotragus pygmaeus; assembly: GCA_006410875.1. Lineage (NCBI taxonomy): Eukaryota > Metazoa > Chordata > Mammalia > Artiodactyla > Bovidae > Neotragus > Neotragus pygmaeus. The sequence goes on along the minus strand of SJYV01032507.1, from coordinate 199,490 downwards.
CACATGTATAATCATGGCTGATTCATGTCAATGTGTGACAAAAATCACTACAATGTTGTAAAGTAATTAGCCTCCAATTAAAAAAAAAAGAATCTGCTTTCCAATGCAGGGAGCCCAGGTTCAATTCCTGGTCAGATAATTAAGAACCTGCATGCTATGTGGAGGGGTCAAATAAATAAATAAATAGCATTGAGAAGAACAAAATGAAATCAGGGAAAGAAAACATGAAAATATCTAAAGTTATGAAAAAGAAGATAAAATTAAGGCTAGAACAAATGAAAAGGAAATAATAACTAAAATGTAACAATCTTTCACCAACTAATTCTTAGGAATTTATCCTACCAAACCAACCAACCATAAGCACAAGGAAGTATACAGAAGTTAAGTTTAGGTGTTTCCCTGGTGGCTCAGTGGTAGAGAATCCACCTGTCGATGTAGGAGACGCATTTCCAGGTTTGATCTCTGGTCCAGGAAGATCCCACATGCCGCAGAGCATCTAAGCCTATGCGCCATAGCTATTGAGCCTGTGCTCTAGAGCCTGGGAACCGCAGCTACTGAAGCCTGTGCACCTAGAGCCTGTGCTCTGCAGCAAGAGAAGCCACTGCAACAAAAAGCCTGCCCACCGCAGCTCGAGTAGGCCCTGCTCGCTGCAGCCAGAGAAAATCCAGTGCAGCAATGAAGACCCAGCAGAGCCAAAGAACAGATAAATAGCAAAATTTTTAAAAGGCAAGTTTCTAGCAGCATTGATTACAACAAAATTGGGAATTGGTCTGCTTCCCATGACTGGCAATTATAAACTGTTAAATTATAAACGGCTCATTTATATAGTGGAATACCATGTGGCTACTGAAGATCATCTTTTAGAAGATTGTATTCTTACATGGAAATATGCATACACAGAAAAAAAGATAAGGCTGCCTTGTGGCACAGTAACATCAGTTACCTCTGGTACAAGACCTATAGGTGATTTTCCCCTCTATGCACTTTTCTGTACTTTCTAATTTTCTACAATGATCCTGTACTACTCCTAAAAGAGAAAAAAGAATCCCAATAGATGTTTTGGTAAAAGAAGGAAAAAAAAAAAAAGAATCTTGAGCAACTTTAAAACGCAACAGTAGTGGAAATTCCCTGGTGGTCTACTGGTTAAGACTCCATGCCTCCACTCCAGGGGGTGCAGGTTCAACCCCTGGTCAGCGAACGGGGATCCTGCATGCCTCGCTGTGTGGCCAAAAAAAAAAAAAGAAAGAAAGAAAAAGAAAATGCAACAATAGGGTTGCCAAAAATCAATTCCACTGAGGTCAAAGGCAGCTCTCCTGGACAAGTCTCCCCACTACTACTCAGAATTGGCACCTCACCACTTGTCTTATTGTACAACAACCCAGTGGGCTTTCCAGAATGCTTAAAAACAGGATTCCACTGCACAGCCATAAATTCACAGCATGTGTTTGCCTCCTTGAATTTACTATGAGGTAGACAGGCGCGAGACTCCATCCTCCCTTCCCTGTGCCAACATACTTCACTGTTTTAAAATAAGCTGTCAATTGCTAAAGGTAAATATTAGGGTTAGCTCCTTCTCAGGCGTCATAATTCTCTCTTGACTCAAATGTTTGTGAATTTTAAATCTCTCAACCAAGGTACTTGTCCTGCATGAGGTTACTCTGTGGGCAACTGCCTCCCAGCTCCATATTAACTGTTCTGGTGCACGGACCTCCAGAGAAAAGACACAGAGAGGAAAATGGAAGTTGCAAGGAGATCTATTGATGGAGGGTTCTGAGATCATGGTGGGAAGGCAGGAAGGATTCCCTGGCCAGGTCCTACGCTCTCACTCCCAGAAAGGTCTACTCTCAACACGCTCAACAACTTAATATACTTTGTCCACCTCACTTTTCCCAGCCCTCAGTCACTGATAATAAGCAATGATACCTTGTCATTAAATCATATATCTTTCTTTAAAAGAACATTACTAACATTTGTAGCTAAAAGTGGCCAGAGTTTTTCTCTTTTATCTGACAAATTAACTGGGTTTGTCAGTTGTTGGGGTAAAAGTGGTGAGAGATGTGGGGAGGGAAGGTTGAAATCTCTCCCTCATTCCCACCTCGAAAACATCAGGCTTTGTTTTGGGATTCCCTGCTAGAAACTAAACAGAAAAATCCAGGAATGCTTGGGCAGAGGTCAAAATGTTTTAAATTGTGGTCAATGGGGTCAGTATTTTCTTCCAGGTGAGGACTGCACAGGGGAAAATTTTAAAACCAACAATGATAAACCTCCTATTAACTGTGAAACACAGTGAGAAGACCGCACAAAATAGATGGATTTTTCTGAAATGCAAGTAGACGCCCCCAGGCTCGCCAGAAAGCTCTCTGAATGGTGGTCTCGATAATAAACAGCAAACTATTCGTAACAGGGAGGATTTCTCCCTAAAGAACTCGTGGAATTGCCAAAAGAGGCTGAAAGCCCTTTTCTCCAGTCTTCAGGCCTGTCCCTGTAACAAGCCATGCACTCTGTCACCACCCTGACCCACGCCTTCTCATTAGCCTCACAGGCTGGTCTTTCCCTCTCCAGTGCCTCCTACAAAACTGTACCGTAATAATTTTGCTCACACACCACAATCATCATCTCATGCTTCTGCTCAAAACCCTTTAAGAGCTACTTTAATCATTTTGTATTCAGTGTAAACTTTCTAGTCCGCTTCTCCAGCCCTACCCGCAGTGCAGACTTCTTCACTTCTATTCCCAGCAAGCATATCCATCCCAGGCCCTCCCAGGAACTGGGTCCAAGTCCCCGGTCTGACTTTTTCAGCTGTGTGGTCCAGGACACTTACATGAATGTAGAGGCTGGGTTTAGGGGACAGGTCTGAGCTTTGGTGCCCGCCTCTGTCACTTGCTAACTTGCATGGCTTGAGTAAGTCACTTTACTTCTCTGAGCCTCAACTTCCTCACGTGAAGAAAAGAGGATTAAAAGAGCACCTACCTCACAGGGTTGTTTGGTGGATAATGTGGAAAAGAGCAGGCAAAGCGTGGGCATGGAGCTTGGTCTCTGGCCTATTTTTCCTCGGTCTCTATAAATGTGAGTTCTGCCATATCCCAGCACTGTTGTCAGGAGTACATACTGGGGAAAGCATTTTGAGTTTGGGGTTTTTTTTAATTATTAATTAATTAAATTGGGTGCATCCGGTCTTAGTTGCAGCATGCATGATCTTTTTCAATGCGGCTCCTGGGCTTAGTTCCATAGCACGTGGGATCTTAGTTCCCCAACCTGAGATTGAATCTGCATCCCCTGCATTGCAAATCAGATTCTTTACCACTGGACCATGAGTGAAGTCCAAGAAAGTACTCTGAAACCAGCCCAGTGCTATGTGGAGCGTAAGTGTTATGACCACTTTTGAGCCATGTTGGGAAATCTCCCTAAATGTTCCTCTTCCCCACCCTTCCAGGCCGAGGCAAGTCCTGTCCTTCTTGGGGGAGCTTCTCTGACCAATGCAAGGGGTCCTGGGCTTGCATTCTGATTCCTTTCACAGGACTGAATGCTATCTTCTCTTGTTCTTTATTCCTTCTCTGACCCAGGTAGGGTCTTTTCTCTTTAAGGAGAAAGAGAAATTCTCCTTAAAAAGGAAAATTCTCTTTCCTCTTTTCTTTTTAAATTCCCTGGAAACCACTCATCCATACTCATGAATCCCTCCCGCCCTGCCCCCGCCTGTCCCGGGCTGCCAAGTACAGACCAGGTACAGAGTGCAGCATTGGGAGTTGCACCCCAGCAGTTGCCCTTAAAGCTAAAATCACCAAGAGCCCACCAAGGGCCAAATCGGGCCCTCAGATGTGTCGTTTGACACACACACACAACGTTTTAAATTTCAGTTAGTTAACAATGGAGGCGCTAGTGCTAAAGGTGGAGAAGGCAATGGCACCCCACTCCAGTACTCTTGCCTAGAAAATCCTATGGGGTCACCAAGGGTTGGACACGACTGAGCAACTTCACTTTCACTTTTCACTTTCATGCATTGGAGAAGGAAATGGCAACCCACTCCAGTGTTCTTGCCTGGAGAATCCCAGGGATGGGGGAGCCTGGTGGGCGGCCGTCTATGGGGCTGCACAGAGTCGGACACGACTGAAGTGACTTAACAGCAGTGCTAAAGAACCCACCTGCCAATGCAGGAGACGTAAGAGAAGTGGGTTCAATCCCTGGGTCGGGAAGATCCCCTGGAGGAGGGCATGGCAACCCACTCCAGTATTCTTGCCTGGAGAGTCCCATGGACAGAGGAGCCTGGCGGTCTACAGTCCACAGGGTCACACAGAGTCAGACAGGACTGAAGCGACTTAGCACAGCACAGCACTTAGAAATCAGAAGAGCCCACAGTTTGTAAACATTTTGCAGGATCTGATCATCGAGGTCTGCGTTCCAGCAAGGCTGCGGCTCTGAGATGAGAATGCTCTCCCCACTCCTCTTCCATTTGCCCCAGGCTCGCCACTCTCCCTGTCTCCTCTGGGCTCACACTTATCAGTTTACACAGGATAGAGCTGAGACAAAAGGGAGTTACTCTTCTCTCCTATGTCTCTATCAAAGGTTAGGAAAGAGAAGATACATTAAAAGGGAGCTATGTTTCCAGAAAAACAGACAAGATGTATGTTTCTTTGTAGAAAAGAAAATTATTCCTATACATTTCTTAAGCACAGAACGTCTGTGTGGAAATTCCCCATGTGCTTCACACAATCAGGGAGCAGTCGGTATCTGAACTTGCTGCCCAATGGCATGATCTAGAATCCCAAGTCGGTCTTCAAGGAACCTTGGGAAATAGATTAGTGTTCCCCAGATTACAGTGTTAGAAGCTGGACCCTGAAAAGCCAGTGGCCACTAAGATCACAGAGATAGAAGTTAGATACTGAAAAGCCACTAAGATCACAGAGATAGAAGTTAGATACTGAAAAGCCAGTGGCTACTAAGAGTATGGATGTTTCTCACAAGATAATGAACAGGGGGATTTAATACCTAAAAGCAGATCACAGGGGCCACGGGGCAGAGGTGACCCAACAGTGCCTTCCTCATTCAGGGTGTCTGGGGCAGCTGCCTTCTATGTGCTACCAGTTGCTTATCTCATTTCTTACCCTCTTTCTCTAGAATTTTGTCAATTCTACCCTTTCATAGAAATACCAATCTTTCAGAAATGACCAACCAATCAGGAGGTCCTCTGGGTTAGGTCAGCAAACCACAGACTGGAAATGTCCCTGGGGTCCTGGGACCTTGGCTGTTTTCACCCTGTTGGCTGCTCAAAGGGCTCTTTCTTTGCTGCTACAGACATTCTTCCCTGGGGGGCAGAGAGAGAAAGAGAGAGAGAGTGCGTGTGCGTGTGTGTCTGTTGGGTAGGGAGAGACTCGTGTGTATGTGTGTGTGTATGTGCTGGGGTAGCTGTGTGTGTGTGTGTGTGTGTGTGTGTGTGNGACTGCAAAGAGATCAAACTAGTCAATTCTAAACTAAAAGAGATCAGTACTGAATATTCATTCGAAGGACTGATGCTGAAGCTGAAACTCCAATGCTTTGGCCATCTGATGCAAAGAGCCAACTCATTAGAAAAGACCCTGATGCTGGGAAAGATTGAAGGCAGGAGGAAACGGGGACAACAGAGGGTGAGATGGTTGGATGGCATCACCAACTCAATGGACATGAGTTTGAGCAAGCCCTGGGAGATGGTGATGGACAGGGAGGCCTAGCATGCTGCAGTCCATGAGTGACTGAACTGAATGAAGAGAACCAAAGTTCTTTAAAATTGATGTATATCAGTTGGCTGCTTGGCCATGATGGACAGCCCAGGTTTGGGATGTGTTTGAGCACTACTCCCTCTTGGTTTGGTCCAAGATTTTCTTTCCTTTTCCTCCAATCAATGAGAAAAGTGTATGTATGTTCATATATGTTAACAAAGACCTGCATATCTATATTTATAAAATGGATCTCTGCCTCTCTTCCAAAAGCTTCTTTATTTATTTGAAGATTTAAAAGCTTATCATTCCCATCAGCAGAGCGTTCTAACCATCACAGAATTGGAGCTAATTGTTGTAACCCCAGCACTCAGGAACCAGACTGCAATTTTTACAATTATTCTCTGTAGAGATGCCCGAGCTCTCTTTTGGCAGACACGTATGGTTAAATCCAGGGTCTTTTTCAATAAATATATTTTTTACATGTGAGCCAGGGGGCTGTCTGTCAGCTGTGGGGAGGTAAACCTCCTGCTTCGGGTGCACTCCCGGCAGAGGCTGGCAACCCTGCTTCCATGTATGGAAGTGAACGAAAGCAGTAAAACCTCAGGCATGAGCCTGGGCAGGGCTGGGGGTGGGGGCGGCATTCCTCACTGTGCAGCAAGTCCTGGCTCAGAGGGATGGAAGGACTCTGCCCTGCATCCTGTCCGTCCTGTAGATTCTTTAGTGAATTCTTCCGTGGAACAGGCATTAGGGCAGAAATGATGGGAAGCAGAAAAACGATGGGTACCTGGATGTGGAGGCTCATCCACTCAGACAGCATAGACAGAAGGGGCCAGGCCATCTCCAGAGAAAAGCCCCAGCCCTAGAAATCATACCACTGGGTGCCTGCATGTGTGCGCTGACCTCAGCACACTGGAATGCAGAAATCCCCCCACTCTCCGGCCATGGTCATGGCCCCTAAACGCCAGAACTAAAGGGAGGCGAGCGTTTCCATGTGGCCTAAGAGACTCATGTCTGAGGCAGGAGGGACACTTCCTAGCCAGGGCAAGTGAGTTGCAAGGGAGGTGCAAAAAAAGTTTAGGTGACACTGTGGGGGCTGCAGTCAGACAGATCAAGGTTGGAGCCTGGCAGGCACCATTGACCACAGGCCCCAGTATCCTCATCTGTACAATGGGGATAACAGCTTAGGAATTCATTGTTCGAAGCCTGCAGTGCTGTGTGCTGTGCCTGGCACAAAGTAAATGCTCTCAAAAGTGAAGTATTACTATTAATCATAATAAAATACAGAAATGGCTTGGGTTTCCCCAGTGGCTCAGCAGTAAAGAATTTTGCCTGCCAATGCAGGAGATGTGAGTTCGATCCCCAGGTCGGGAAGATCCCTTTCAGCTCCTATTCCAGGGGACCCCACTCCAGTATTCTTGCCAGGAAAACTCCACTGACAAAGGAGCCTGGCAGGCTGTAGTCCATGGGGTTGCAGAAAGTCAGGCACAACTCAGCGACAGCACGCACACACACATAGAAATGGCTCAAGAAAGATTATAGTACCCTTCCTAAACAGAAGGGGTCTCTGGTGGCCCAGAGGATAAAGCTTCTGCCTGCAATGTGGGAGACCTGGGTTCGATCCCTGGGTCAGGAAGATCCCCTGGAGAAGGAAATGGCAACCCACTCCAGTATTCTTGCCTGGAGAATCCCACGGCCGGAGGAGCCTGGTAGGCTGCAGTCCATGGGGTCACAAAGAGTCGGACACGACTGAGCAACTTCACTTCACTTGCTAAACAGATAGATCCATGAGGTACTTTTCAGGCTTCTCTGACATTCCGTGTTCTCGGCATCACTCACCCTCTCTCTGATGCACCTTTCCTTGGCCTCTGTGAGCACCCTGCCCCCATCCGTGCCCCTCTGCTCTGGTGCCGTCCTGGCCCCAGATCGCCACTGGTTCTCCCCCGCACCTCCCCGTCAGGCCACTGATTTTTCTTTCCCCACAGGCTCTCTGGGGCTCAGTCCCTCTCACGGCTCTCTTTGCCGATGACTCAAAGATCCTTTCCAGGCAGGGACCTTCCTCTCCACAGAGCTGGAATCAAGTGGCCAGACAGCTGAGCCTCTCTACTGCTTTTACACTCCCCAGCCCCCACTTTCCCTGCCTCCGCTGTGACATTAACTCCTTCCTGTCTCACCCTGGCCGTAACAAATGCCAGAGACCAGACAGCTTAGATAGCAGACATTTATTCCTCACAGTTTTGGAGGCTGGAAGTTCCAAACTCAAGAGGCTGGCAGATTTAGCATTTGAGGAGGGCTCTCTTTCTGGTTTGCAGACAGTGGCTTTCTTGCGGTGTCCGCACACTGGGGGCTTCGGGAGCGAGCTCTGAACCCTTTCCCTTATCAGGGTTCGCATCCCAGGACAGGGGTTCCACTCTCATGACATCACCTGAACCTAATTACCACCCCAAAGTCTTACCTCCAAATAAAATCAACACATGGATTTGGGAGGGACACAACTATTCAGTCCGTAGCACCCTCCAAAGCCAAGACATAGCCATCGACTGTATTTCTTAAGGTTTCTCAAATCCACCGCTCCTCCCCATCCCCATCCCCATGACCCTGGGCTGGAGGTGGCCCTCATCATCCTTTCCCCTCAGGTTCAGTGCTGTCCAATAGAAATATACAAATATATGCCATTTAAAGAACCTTGCTGCTGCTGCTAAGTCGCTTCAGTCGTGTCCGACTCTATACGACCCCAGAGACGGCAGCCCACCAGGCTCCCCCTTCCCTGGGATTCTCCAGACAAGAACACTGGAGTGGGTTGCCATTTCCTTCTCCAATGCATGAAAGTGAAAAGTCAAAGTGAAGTCGCTCAGTTGTGTCCGACTCCTAGCGACCCCATGGACTGCAGCCTACCAGGCTCCTCCGCCCATGGGATTTTCCAGGCAAGAGTACTGGAGTGGGGTGCCATTGCCTTCTCCGAAAGAACCTTAGTAGTCATATTAAAAAGTAGAGAAGAAAAAAAAAAGTGAGGGACTTCCATGGTGGTCCAGTGGCTAGAACTCCTCATTCTCAATGCAGGAGGCTCAGGTTCAATCCCTGGGCAGGGAACTAGATCTGACANCTTCTCCGAAAGAACCTTAGTAGTCATATTAAAAAGTAGAGAAGAAAAAAAAAAGTGAGGGACTTCCATGGTGGTCCAGTGGCTAGAACTCCTCATTCTCAATGCAGGAGGCTCAGGTTCAATCCCTGGGCAGGGAACTAGATCTGACATGCTGCAACCAAGAGTTTGCATGCCACAACTAAAGACCCCTCAAACTGCAATGAAGACTGGAGATCCTGCATGCTGTAAATGAGACCCAGTGCAGCCAAATTTTTTTTTAAAGTGAAATGAGTTTCAATAATATATTTTACTTAACCCAATATATCTAAAAGATGATCATTTCAACATGTCATTGGTATAAAAATTTATTAAAGAGATAATTTACATTTTTCTGGTACTACATCTTTTAACCCAGTGTATATTTAACTCAGCACCTCTCAACAAGCACCGGCTGCATTCAGAGTGCTCACAGCCACATGTAACCAGTAGCCACCATACTGAACAGCTGACTCTGGTTTCTTTCCCTCAAGTCCATTGTCTACATGACTACCACGGTTGCACATCTAATCTCATTATGGGCTGTCACTGCTTAGAATCCATCAGTGGTCCCCAACAGAACACAGTCCACACCTTGATGTCCCTGCCCCCCCCTATTTTTTTCTTAGCTGCACCATGAGGCTTCTGGGATCTTAGTTCCCAGGCAGGAGATTGAACCCAAGACCCCTGCATTGGAAGCACCAAGTTCTAACCACTGGATCACCACTCTCCTGCCTCTAATTTTAGACTCCAACAAGGAACTATAAAATAATCATGGTATGATACTAATTTTGCTTTAAACACACATTTATGCATATACACATACAAAATAAGAGTACAGATGATGGGTACATAGTTGCAAAGAAAAAAACTCCAGAAAGACACAGGTACTAAAATGTAAACAATGGTGATCTCTGGTTGGTAGAATTTATTTATTTATTTTTTATGTTTTGGCTTCACTGTACAGCATGTGGGATCTAGCTCCTCGACCAGGGATTGAACCCATGTCCCCTGCATGGGAGCACAGAGTCTTAACCACTGGACCACCAGGGAAGTCTCCTGGTTGGTGAAATTTAGTATTCTTCCTTTTGCAAATTTGTACCTCCTAATTTTTTAAATAACACAATTAAAAAGGTGGGGGTTAGCATAATAGGTGCACATTCAGCACAATATTTGGGAGAAAGGGGTGCAGTCAATCTTCACTGATTCATGAGTTCCATATTTGTGAATTTGCCCATTTGCTAAAATTTATTTGTAACCCCCCAATCAGTCTGATGACACTTCTGTGGTCATTTTCAGATGTGCACAGGGTGGTGAAAAATACGAGTCACCTACCCACCACACGTGTTCCCAGCTGAAGTCAAGCAAGGCCTCACTCTGCTCCTACTATAAACAAGCATCCTTTTCGCAGTCTGTTTGGTGCCACATTTTTTGCANGTGGTCATTTTCAGATGTGCACAGGGTGGTGAAAAATACGAGTCACCTACCCACCACACGTGTTCCCAGCTGAAGTCAAGCAAGGCCTCACTCTGCTCCTACTATAAACAAGCATCCTTTTCGCAGTCTGTTTGGTGCCACATTTTTTGCATTTTTGTGCTTGTTTTTTTTTTTTTTTTTTTTGTCATTTCACTGTTTGAAATGGCCCCCCAAGTATCGTGCTGAAGGGCTGTCTAGTGTTCCCAAATGCAAGAAAGCTATGATGTTTCTTAAGAAGAAAACGTGTGTTAGATAAACTTCCTTCAGATAAGGGCTATAGAGCTGGGTCACAAGTTCAGCATTACTGAGCCAACAATATGTACTGAATAAGGTGTCTTCAAACAGAAACACTTACAACCAGCTCTGCATATGGTCACCATGGAGGGCGTGACTGTGTGCAGAGTCGCCACAGCCTCCATGGCTCATCTCCTCCTGGTACATAGCACACTGCAAACCACAGCTTCAAGGGGACCTGGGTTTCTGACAGTATTTTATAAGTCTTAACCACTGGACTACCAGGGAAGTCCCTCTGACATTATTTTAAAGCACACCAAGATGATGCATTAATAAGAACTGACTTCAGAGACCATTTTCTGAACATCTCAATTCTCTCTCTAGGAAAACAGTCAAATAGCGGATCTGGCCCAGAGGCCCCCTTTCCAAGTGCTCGAGGCCGAAGCCAAGTATGTGTCCAGAGCTGTGCCTGTCTCCATGGTGGCTTCCATCTTCCTGCTCAGGTTGGAATGACCTCCTGGGAGCACAGGGCGAATTCCCATGACCCAGGACCCAGGCCCCGCGCCAAGGGTTCAGACCTGGACTATCCCTCCACCCAGGAAGGGCCCTGACTGCCTGAACAGGCCCCAGGGAGCTGCCCCCTCTCCCTTCCCTGCTGGCCCAGCACGAACAAATACTGTGGCCGCAGACTCATCCGAATGGAATTTCTCTTTAACACTTTGGAGCCTCATCAGCCCAGAGGGAGGACTTGAAGCACCTGGCTCTTTTTAAATCCTTTCTTTACATTTCACGTTTCAGCCCTGGTAATCCCCTCCTTAAGAGCTGTTGTTCAGTGGGGTAACATGCTTGTTTTTTCAGCCACTTGAGGCTTTTCACAGAGGCGGTCTGGCCGGCACCCTGGACCTGACCCCAGCCCTCCCACAGGAAAACCGCTCTGCTCTCAGGAACAGGCTCCTGGGACCCGGAAAATCGTCCCATGTCCTAGAGGCCAAGATACACAAAATTACTCGGGAAAACTAGGACTGTGGCATTTCCCTCTTTTCAGGATGCTTATCTCTGTTCTCTGAGCAAAATTTGGCAACAGTTTACGGCACGAGTTAGTCTATTTTTTTTTAGGGCCACCAGGAAGAATGCCAAGGAATACTACTGACCCAGCAATGAGGACCCTAGAGGCTGGAGCCCAGAGGCTGGTCAGCCACGTGGCTGCCTCCTTTCTGGGCCTCAGTTTCCTCATCAGTAAAAGAAGGGGGCTACTGCTACTCAATCCCCAACATCCTTTCCAGTTTAACCCTCCATGATCACACTGGCCAACGTGATGTAACAAGAGCTTTTGTTTAATTGTGATTACAGCACAAATATACAAAAGAATGGATGCCTTTAACTTTGAGACTCACCTTTATGTCTGGAATTTCATTCCACTTTCTATCTGCCAACTGTTCGTTCTTTCAATAAATATTTGTGCTAAATATGCATTCGTCAGATCTGTCGTATGTACTATGTACGAATGACACAGTGATAAAGAGCACAATGGTCCCTCAGAAACCTTCTGGTCTGGCATTAGAGAACAGTCACCCTTCCTGAGGGATGACCAGTGCCTCGTCCTAGGCTGAGGCTTTTTATATTACGAGCCATTGCAAACTTCAAAGGCAAACCTGCCAGTAGGTACTACTATCATTTCCATTTTGCAGATGGGGACGCTGAGGCTCAGAAAGAGTAATTTGCCCAAGGTCTCAAAGGGAGAAAATAAGGAGAAATGAATCTGAACCAGATCGTCCATGACAGGGGCTGGCCTCTCTGGCTGTTGTCTGATGAGGTCATGAGACATTCAGTTCTCAGAGCTCTGGGTGGCACCCAGCCCCATTAGAACACACCAGACGTCATCCTATAGACTCTGAATCTGTTTATACCATATAGATCATTCATATACACATATGTAAATCTCATATATATTATGTCATGTCTCCCCAGCTAAATTATCAATGTCTTGGAGAGCAGGGGTTTTGTCATTAACTTCTCAGCATCCTGACACTGCCCCCCAGGTAAATGAGATACTCAAAACACACGTGACTGACCAAGGCTGAGCACTGCCAATACAAAGCAGTGAAGAGTGCAAACTTGATTTTTGTAACATGAGCACACATGAAGGAAGAAGTCCAGTTTGGGAAAGTCTGAGTCCCTGTCATCGCTCCCCGCTGCTCCTCATTGCTGTCCAGGAGTGGAAAATCCCCAGAGGAGTTTCCTTCCCTTTATTTATCAAACAGAAGCCCTTAACCCAGAGTTTCTTCTTTATGATCTATAGAAGCATATACAAAACACATTTCTGCAACCTGGCCCAGGAAGAGGTTCCTTGGTCCCACTTAGGCCTCTTTGTACAAAAATCATCTGTTTCTTACTATGCGGCACGTCTGGAATCCAGACCTTCTTTCTCATCCCAAGCCCCCTGAGAGAGGCCACCATCACCTTGCAAACAGACCAGTGCTGCCGGCTTCCCGGAGTCGCACCTCCAAAATCGCACCCCCAGAACTGCACCTCCAAATCAGCATCACCTACAGTGTATTTTCCTGACCATCTGCCAAAGGGGCTTTTGTTTTCCTAAGAAAAGGTTAGAATGTTCCCCACTGAGCATGGGAAACCTCTGTCACTCATCAGGTTTGCAACACGCGTCGTCTCTCTCCACTCCATACTCACTTTTCAAGCTGGATCAAATGAACTTTCTCCTTCTCAGCTTTCCCCCCTGCTTCATTCCCACACGGTTATTTATATCCAGAATATCTTTCTTTCTTAACTCACTGGACTACCCTCCCCCTCTTTTGAAAAGGTCACTTTCGAGTTTATTCTTTCCAGAAAGCTTTCTTAAAGTAGGTGGTGGCAAGCTGATTTTCTCCCCCCATGTCTCTTGTCTTGACAAGAAACAATGAGCAAGTTACCCATCCTTCTCAAGAGGCCTCTGCTAGCTAGATCCAGTGCTGGAGGAAAAATCCTGCACTCAGATGAAGCATTCAAAAACAGGATACACGCTCTTTCAGACAAGAGTCCTGTTATTTTCTTCACAGTACTTAAGTTTTCATTACCAAAAAAATGATTACATTCAGAACCCCTGAAGATCAGTGACCCAACACCATAGGTGCCACCACCCTAAGACAACATTAAGCGATTTGGGGTATTTGCTTCAATCATTCTTCTTATACAACTGTTCAAACAGTGTTGCAATCATGGTATCTGTGTAATTTGGGATCTTGCTTTTTTGAATACAATATACAAAGTATAGCTCTGTGTTCCCGCAAAGGCCACTGAATCATGTTCAACATGAGGCTGAGCACTGTAATTTACTCAACCACCCGGGGATGAACACTGAGGACATTTCCGACTATTATATACAGCTTTAAAGAAGACCTTCAAGAAGGTAGGTAAGATAGGCATGATCGTTAGTTTTGTTCTGACACATTTAGTCTGCATTTATGACTAATGATTGAGAAAATATTCTAAACAGACACTAATTCCCTTTCCATTCTTAAGTCAAGGTCCCTCTAAAGGTTCACCAGATCTTTGTGAAGTTTGTTTTCCACAATTTCTATTATCTATCTATTTAATAAACCTATTTCATTCCCATAGCAACCCTTCGATTTTTTCATAAACCACTTGCATACATGAATCTACCACCGAATGAATAATAAGTATTCTGAGCTGCCTCCTACAGAAGAGAATAAGGAATATTCAGGGGAAAGGGAATGTGTATGTGATCTGCGAAAGAAGACTTTAGGTGTAATATTTGTGTATTTTTCTCAAAGCAACAGATGCAGTCTTACAATGCTGTAGGGGAGTTTGCTAAGCAGCAGAAATCACACTTCAAACACCTCTTAGGAGTGCACAATCTAAAACAATTTGGCCTAATAAAATGGAGATCCTTCTATAATGACAATAGTAGTCATGCCCCTTTATTCCATAACCTTGAATTATGGAGATGATAGACTTTCTAAAAGTACAGCATAGTTTAATAAACAAAAAGTTATACCGAATACAAGCCCCCTAATACCAGTCCCCATAAAAGGCACAGCATAATACAATTGACTGGTCTGGGGAAGCCCTTTGTCCCTATACAAATCTGAATACTACTGGAAGGAGAAACAGAGAACAAAACTCTGAATTTATCCAAACCGTAGGGCACAGCAGTGGGAATTTCACAGACACTGTCTTCTCATTGTTTTATGTTAATCCTCAAGCGGGGCCCCTCTCAGACAGAGAAAACGCGTTTAAGTTCTCCTTAGCCCAATGTATCCAATAAGCATGTCAGGCTAAGTCATTTTCCTTCTGTGGAAAGGGTGGTCTGTTCCTTGTCTTCCTTTTTGTTGGGTTCCATATCAAGGCAGACAAGATACCAAGGTATTATATGGCTATGAAACGACATTTCTAGTCTTTGCACACCTGAGACAGAAAAAACTAGCACCTGTCAGGGCAGCCAAGAATATGGGAAAGATCTACATAAAAGGTTTGGTTTTATTTTTTTAAATGTTTTGGCCACAGTGTGCAGCATGCAAGATCATAGTTCTCCAACCAGGGATTGAACCTATGCTCCCTGCTTTGGGAACAGAGTCTTAACCACTGGAAAGCCAAGGAGGTCTCAAAAAGCTTGGTTTAAAAGCTTGTGTGTGTGTCAGGGTTATTTTGTACTTACTTTTGTATATATGAAATATCTTTTTTCCTTTTATTGAAGTATAGCAGCTGTGCCATATTACATAAGTTACAAGTATGCAATATAGTGATTAATAATTTTAAAAAGGTTTTACTCCATTTATGGGCTTCCTTCATAGCTCAATATGAACAGTATGAAAAAGCAAAAAGATAGGACACTGAAAAATTAACTCCCCAGGTCGGTAGGTGCACAATATGCTACTGGAGAAGAGTGGAGAAATAACTCCAGAAAGAATAAACAGACGGAGCCAAAGCAAAAACAACGCCCAGTTGTGGATATGACGGGTGATGGAAGTAAAGTCTGATGCTATAAAGAGCAATATTGCATAGGAACCTGGAATGTTAGGTCCATNCAATCAGTATAGAAACACTACCTTCAGAAAGCACAGGACTTGGGCCTTCTGGATAAATTGAGTGCTCCCAACTATATACTAACCCACTCCAGTGTTCTTGCCTGGAGACTCCCAGGGACGGTGGAGCCTGGTGGGCTGCTGTCTATGGGGTCGCAGAGAGTCCGACACGACTGAAGCGACTTAGCAGCAGTAACTATATATTGACTGTTGGGAATGTCTGGCCACAGCTATTCCTACAGGGTCCTCCACAGGAAAGAAATGTTCCATCACTCCATGACTTGCAAGTCCTCCTATAAGGTATGGATTACATCAAAGGGGGAAAAAAATGTGGCCAGCTAACTGCAATCAACAGATGGAAGGCCTATCAGTTTTCAAAAGGGTAGAAAGGGGGAAATTATGCAACCTACAGGTTGGCGAAGTTGACAGTGACCCTTAAATAAAACCGTACAGGTTATCACAGTTACCAAACGCTTAGGAAAAGAAGTGATCGATTTAGAAGTGAGCATGGGCTTACAGAACACAAGGCATTTCAGACCGTCTTTCCTTGGAAGGGAAACAACAAACACCTAAGTGATAGCAAGCTGTTTGCTAAGGTCTCCTAGGATAAACATGTTAACCAGATGGAGAAACGTGGTCTGAATAGAGATACAATTAGGCTGATTTAGAACTGACTGGATTTGAAGTGGGTCAAATAGCTGCCAGCAGGCTGCTATTAGCCTGGAGGGGGTCCCTGTGCTCTGGGACTCCATCACCAGACACAGATAAGGTCTAGAAAGGGATACCATAGTTCAAAGGCCAGAAAGGGCAATGATCATTGTGAATAACTGCAAGGACATAAGAAAGATTCCAACAGCCTGCAAAAACTCATCAAACATAAATAAACCGACTTTTTAAGGTGACAGACACAATACTTGGGACTCTGTTCTTTTCTGTTCAGATATTAAGATTGGTGAAAAGGACTTTTCAAGTTTTGTTAAAAGGACTTGGGAGGTCCGTGAATCAACACCGTGTGATGTGATTATCAGAACAGAGAATGCAATCTCAGACTATGATAATGTAAGACTAGATAAGATCTAGAATGAAGGAGGTGCTAAGCTTACCCTTGGTGCTTGGTGCAGACCGAACTGGAGTCTGTGCCTTTGGTGTGGGACTACTCTTTAAGTGAGGTCCTAGACAAACTTGGAGAGAGCTGGGATATGAAAGACCAGGATGGTGCAGAAACTGGAATACTCATTATCTGAGAAACGGTCAAATGACCAAATGGATCTTTCCTGTGAAAGAGAGAGGAGTTGTTTGCAGTTCTTTAAAGTCCCCAGGGAGATGATGGCAGATGTCAGAATCCTTTCTGACACCTCAGGGCTTCTCAGAAGGGGGCACATTGCAGTGACTGGACAGGCTCTAGCAGAGGCTAGATGACCGCGTGCTGGGCACCCTCTCATGGGGCTGGTGTACTGACTCTAGTGGGCATCCATGACGCTGTTGGCCCAGCATACTTGGCCTCTCCCTCTAGTTACACACCCTCAGTTCTCCTGCATGAGTCCCCCATTTCCCGATGCTCAGTCTCCTAGTTCTTGAGCCCCATGCTCTTACTTGGCCAGAGTATTACACAGCCTGGCCATGGTGACTGGTCCTGAGAGGACCAAGCTGGCCTCTACCTGCAAGAGCTCTGAAAGGCTAGGAAGCAAGCCCAGAGCTGCGGGGGCCCTCACATCACTGTGAGGAACACCTTGGAGGAGGTCAGGGCCTACACAGGGATGGAGAAGGGCAAGGCAAACCACTCCAGTATCCTTGCCTGGGAAATCCCATGGACAGAGCCGCCTGGCAGGCTACGGTCCATGATTCCAAGAGTCGGACATGACTTAGTGAGTAAACCACCAGCAAGTGGTCCTGAGGACAGCCTCGGAGCCACCTGTGTCTACAAGCTGACCTACGCCTGGGTCTCTCAGATACAGGCGGCTAGGACCCTTGCAACCCAGGAGTTAACATTCCACAGACCTAGACAAAGAGGGAAATACAGCTAAGAAAAGGTAAGGGATGTGGCAAGTGCATAGACCCAGAGTCAGAGCAAGTTTAAATGAAAGGGAACAATTGAAAAATGGTCAGGGAGAGGGAAAAAATATTTGGGACATAGGCAAATGGGCAATGTGTAGACCTTATTTGGACTCAAACAAACCGTTTAAAAAAAAAACAACAACCAGAAACCTCATGAGAAATTGAATCACTGGCTGGATGTATGCTGATATGAAGGAATTACTAGATTTTTAAGATATGATATGATATTGTGGTTATTTTTTTTAAGAGTTACTTGGTGAAATGTTTAAGAAGGGAATGATAGGATGTCTGGGAGTGGCTTCAAAATAATCCAGTTGGGGTGAGGGTAGCTGGTGTCTGTGAGTTGATTACTGTATGTGGGTGCGGGGTGTGCAAGCCAGGGGGCGATCCCTGTACTATCTTCCCCATCTGTGTGATGTTAGAAGTTTTCCATAGTAAAAAGTTAACGAATAAATAAATGGCAGGGGGAATAGGCAGAGACCAAGATCTCTCCCCTCTCCTCTGCCAGCTCAAAAGTGAAAATAGAATCCACTCAGTAAAACTGAGCATGCAATTAGTCAGAGATAGTCTAGAATCATACCCACATTCAAAGACAAGGATATGTCATCACGTCAACAACTGACAAAGAATGATTATAGTCCTAGTTAGAAACTGAAGAGAAACCAGATTACATGATAGGTTATTAGAAGCAAAGAGCCAGGTGTTGAAAGTAAAGAAATACAAAGAAACAAAAAAGGCTTAAGGATCCTTCTCTCCTGTAATCCGAGTAACTATTTTTAAGGAAAAAATGGAATGGCATAACCAAACACCTGGGGTACACATTTCAGGGACTCTGACGATGTACCAGGTACTGTTCGAAACAATTTTCAAATATTAACTCATTTAATCCTTAACAACACAACCCTATAAAGTAGATATGATCATCTCCGTCTTACTGACCAGGAACTTAAGAGACACAGAGTTAGGTAATTTGCACCAAAGCCACATTGCTAGAGGGTGATAGAGATGAGATTCGAATTTAACAAACTCCATCCAGAGTCCATTCTTTTATTCATTGTACAACAGATTTTAAATATCCACTTATAATGGGGGTATTTTTGAAGGTCTGTGGGTTTAAACACTTTTTAAAGTTGCAGTCAAACTCATGCCCAAAGGTCAACAAACACTGCCCTCAGACTCTGCCATTCAGAGCTCAGAAGTCTACACTGTAATTTTTGCCTAGTGCACGTTGTTCTGCCCAATCTTTATATTTCACGTCAACCACCCGCCCCCCCCAAAAAAATGANACGTTTCTCATGATGTACTCTGCATAGAAGTTAAATAAGCAGGGTGACAATATACAGCCTTGACGTACTCCTTTTCCTATTTGGCACCAGTCTGTTGTTCCATGTCCACTTCTAACTGTTGCTTCCTGACCTGCATATAGGTTTCTCAAGAGGCAGGTCAGGTGGTCTGGTATTCCCATCTCCTTCAGAATTTTCCAGTTTATTGTGATCCAGTCAAATGGAAAAAACCATTCCACTTTAGTTTATTTTAATTGTAGCATAGTTGATTTTTTAAAATTTCATTTTATTATGGAACTCTTCTGGGCAATGCCCTCCCTGATAGTGTTTTTCTGATGTCATCCAAGACATCATAGGCATTTCAGGTATCAACATTTTTTCCTATCCTTAAATCTTATGGGCAGTTTTGATTAATGTTTGATAGCAAGCTAGTATTGCCCCTCAGAAGGAAATTCACTAAAATCCTAGTGCGCAGCCCTGGGAGGTGCTCACAGGCTTTTGCAGTAAGTCCCAGTCTCTGCGCCACACACAGCTACTGCACAGAGAATTTGTCCATGTCAGGACTCCAGTCTGTACTTTATACTGTTTGAGCTCAGCCAATCTTATTGGTTCCAATTTAGCACATCCAACTAAAACTGCCTGAAGGGTCGACTTACACACTTTCTGTTTTCAGCAACAGTTCCCTAGTCAGACACAATGTCCAGCCCCATAATCATTCAGATAAAAAGGATGCAACCACTGCAAATATACAAATTTTCAGCTAAACTTTCGCCTTAACCCCATCAATCCTCACATCTCTATCTGTAGGTAAGGGAGGCGGTCCCTGCTCAGACATGATATCCACCCCTCAGAACGTTCATGTAAAGACACACTCTTTTCATATAAAATCCATGTCAGCCTTACAATTTTCACCCAAACCATCATCTTCATCCTACCAGCTCATTTATCACTGTATTTTCTCCATCTCACTGAAGCCTGCCTCAGGCTTCACTGATACATTTTGGTACCACAGGGCACAGGGCTTCCATGCCAATGAGTGCTAGAGTTTTCTCCTTCATTCCCTTATTTCACCCACTCAAGTACATAAAGTGTTGGGTCCCCTTTGCAGCAAGGGGATGAGCCTGGGGACTCTGGCCTTTCATCGGGTGTGTTAAAGAAAAAAATTCAACTCAGTAAAATTTAAAGATTTTATTGGCTTTATTCAGAAATTCAAAAATTGGGGAGCATCAATTTAGCAATATATAGGAGCTTCAAAGAGCTGTACAAGGCAAGAATTATAGGCAGAAGGGAGCAGGAAGAAGGAAATTACACTGGGCATTTGCAGCCTGGTTAAGGCAGGGTTTCTTCCCTTGCATGGAGGAAAGGGAAGTCTTAGAAGCGCTGGGCCAGGTAACTTGCACTGATCAGCCAAAAGCTGACGGTCTGCCTCGGTTCTCCCTTCCTGGGAGAGCCCAGCATAAATACTCAGTGCAGTTTTGGCTTGCTGACAAGTGGCTTAGCATGAATGACTCCATCTTGGCCCTAGTCTGGTTACTTTAACAGCCTTTATCTTGGTTCACTGCTTAGCTATTGCCCCATCCCAGGTCAGGTTTCTCATTGCAATTCTTCGTATGCCAGCTTCATAAAAAAAAAAAAAAAAANGTCAACTCTATCCCTAAAACAGCAGAACTGACCACACCCTATTTTATGACCACTCAACAATGCTCCAAAATAAAAGCATTATTAACTGTGGAAATATTACTTGAATTTACCTGTTAACTGATGTCTCAAAATAATCTAATGGGGAGTGAGTAACAGATGTACTAGAAAGGAATGCTAAACTTTAAGCTTAAACTTTTAAAAAAGGGTTTTTCTGAGGTGTAGCTCATACAAAAATCCATTGTGTATCTGGTCCAAGAGTTATATGACCAGCAAGCAGCACAAAATTTATGCTTGCATTTAATCACAGATGCCACAGAACAAAAGTTTCCATTACAGGCTTTCACTCCAGAGTAACAGCACTCAAGCAACTTTCAATTACTATACTTCTTACTTGTCATAAAGCATAAAGCACATGTTTGAGATTTCACTAGAAGTTAGAACCACAGTTTCTGAAAAACCTCATAAAAGGGAGGACTGATTTAGTCCCAGGATCTCTGCAGGATACCTGAAGTTCAATTTTGTCTCTGAACAAAAGCACGAAAGCAGCCCCAAGGCTTTGCATAGGATGAAGGGGAGTTGGGGGCACTTCACTGGCTGATCTAAAATAAGCCAGATCATTAAAAGGCCCTTAGAAACCACCACCATGGAAAGGCAGCAACAGAAAAAGAGTTCTAACTCTCCTGTCTTCCTGGCAATAGCAAACGTTTTAAGCGGTTAAACCACCTCTATCTTATTTCGGAGTCTATCATGCATATCTAGAGTGAATCCGCTCGGAAAGTGATGTGTTGAAAGAGCAGTTTAGGCTCTCTTCCCTGGAGAATGTTTGATGTACGCACTTTTTAAGATCCAATTTCTTGAACAGAAAGGACCGAGTTGAATTTAAGAGAGTTCAGCTGTGCACTTTCATCCTCAACACTGTGACCCTGATCTATTAATAATAATAGGTTCTCTTTGCATCAATTCTCCAACTCAAATATACTTTGAAAAACTAAAAGGCTTTATACCTACTGATGACTAGTTGCTGCAAAAATAATACGCATATAGTTTGAGTTCCTTGGAAGAAAGACGCTAGAGAAACAGAAATTATTTAGGAAATATAAAAAATTGGAAGGGTAGGGCTGCAGACAGCAGACTGTTTTAACAGACTAAGATTTTTGTGCAAGCATGCATGCTCAGTCGGGTACAACTCTTTGCGACTCCATGAACTGTAGCCCACTAGGCTCCTCTGTCCACAGCATTTTTCAGTCAAGAATACTGGAGGAAGTTGCCATTTCCTACTCCAGGGGATCTTTCCAACCCAGGATTGAACCCGCTTCTCCTGTTTTCGCAGGCGGATTCTTTGCCACTGTGCCACCTGGGAAGTCATCTCAAAAAAGGAAAGGCAAGTCTTTCTATTTTTGAGCACAGAATTATAGGGCAACGGAGTTACACATCAACTTGCTTGTGGAAGTGCTCTTGAAAGCATTCATTAAGAAACAAAAACAAAAACACCCACATACTGTGGGTAAACACAATTATACAATTCAGTTAGGGCCTAACTAATATTAAATGTTAAAATCAAGCTAAGTACTCATGAAAGTGCACATTCAACTCACACAATGTGGAAAATACTGTTTTCAAGTTACCAATCTCAAAGTTGCATGTGACCATATTATTATTGTCTGTGACCATATTACTCAGTCCTCAGAACCAAAACACTGATCATCTTCCCCTTCCTTTGATTGGTTTCTGTCCTCAAGAAGCTTACAGTTGGACTTCCTTAGGGGTTCAGTGGCCAACGCAGGGTACATGGGTTTGATCCCTAGTCTGAGAAGATTCCACATGCGATGGGGCAACTGAGCCTGTGAGCCATAACTACTGAGCCCACGCTATAGAGCCCACGAACTGCAACTACTGAAGCCCGTGCACTTAGAGCCTGTGCTCCGCCACAAGAGAAGCCACCGTGATGAGAAGCCCACACACCTCATCAGAGAAGGAGCCCCTGCTTGCCACAACTAGAGAAAGCCTATGTGCAGCCCACGCAGCCATAAATAAATACATTTTTAAAAGGAAAAAGCTTTAGAGTCAAATAAAAAAAAAAACCAAAACACACACACGAGGCTAGTTGTTAACCAAGTACTCTATCTACAGATGCTCACAAAAGCATCCTACCTAGAGAGGAAAGACACAGGAAAGTTTACTAGAGCAAGGAAACCAGGGCTGATTTTAGAGAGATCCAAACGCAGCCAGGTGGGAGAAGATATTACCCAGGTGGGAGATGAGGCAGGAGAAGAGTTGGGGACCATGTTCCAGAGTTTGGACTTGACCCCAGAAGCTATGAAGAACTACTGAAGAACTCTTCAGCAGAATGACAAAATCAGAATTGTGTTTTTGAACTTGTCTTTCCATTCTGGAAACAGTCAAGAGCAGCACTGGGCTCAAGAAGGGTCTGTAGCCCAGTGCTTATCCATCAGTTCTTTGTGACTGGTTCACGACAGGGCAGGTACAGCAGTGGAGAGTGTGTACCTAGAATGGTTTATAGCAGCTTGACATTCCAGCAACATATAAGCCTGTGATCAATAGTCTCATCTTGTTGAATAGGACAGAGACCAATCTATGTGCTGTCATCTCAGTGGGGAGCTGTATGTGGTTCAAGCTGTAGAGGAGTTATGTATAATAGGGCTACATGTGTGTGTGTGTGAACTGATTGGAAATTAACAGAAGGAAACTAATCCCTGACTATAGACAGTTTGAGAAGTTCTAGTTTTGAGAATTAGCGGTCAGCGCTGGAAGCAAAGAGCCCATGGAGGAGGCTGCTGTGGACCGGGTGAAAAGTGAACTCAAGCAAGGGAAGGAAAGAAGGGGTCAGAGCTGAGAGCTGTTAAGCAGACCGAATCAACAAGGCTCAGAGCCTTTTTCGATGCGAGCGGTGCAGGAGAATCAAGGATGACTCCTGAGACTCAAAAACTCTCAGTCACTTTTTAAATAATGGCAAGATGTATAGGAACAGTATGCAAGAGCTTCGTCAAAGTCAGGATCAGCAGAAAGATTCTAAACTCAAAACCATTTTCTTTGAGTGCCTTTGAATAAGCATAATGATAAGTTAATGAAATACAGAAACCTAAGTACCCTGGTGGTTAACACTGAGCACCGTTGGGAATTCAGAACGTGAAGAAAGAACACATCCTATGCCAAGCCTCCTCTCCATTTCCCCCCGAAACAAGATCAACAGTAAGGGGCCCAGACTAGTTCAGAATGGGGCCAGCCCTGGAGCCCCAGGTCCTCATAGCAAATAAAAAAGAACCGCCC
>SJYV01032507.1:129353-169825 GCA_006410875.1 Neotragus pygmaeus | reverse complement strand
CCCGCAGGCGGCCGTAGAAGGCGGCCAGGCTGGCGCTGAGCTGCGCGCAGGGGGCGCTCAGGCTGCAGCCGAAGTAGAGCCCGAGCAGCGAGATGCCGCGGGCGGCCAGCGAGTGCACGTCCACCTCCTCTCCGCCGCCAGTCACTAGCTTCTCGCCTAGCAGCTCCTCCAGGAAGCCCGACATCCTGGCCCACCGCAGCCCGGGCTCGCGGGCACCCGGGCGGGTAGGCGGCGGCGACACCGCTCCCTCGGTCCGCGCGGCGGGCGGAGGCGGCAGCTGCGGCGGCGTCGGCGGGCACAGGCAGGGGAGCCACGCCCACCTGCCACGCCCACGCTACGCCCCCTCACCACGCCACGCCCCCTTTGTAGCCGAGCTTGCCTCTAGAGCACTGGCCTACGCACCGCGTGGCCGAAGTGCTCCCGAGATAGCCCCGGTGAGAAGGCTGACCCGAGACTCTCCGGTCTATCGGAAATGCCTGGGACCTAAGTGAAGAAAGCAGAAGGGGCCGCTGAGCCAGCCTTTCCGAAGCTGCAGTCCGCGCAGGGCGGGCTTGGCCTCCCCTCCCTCCTATTTCCTCTTCGCTCCCGAATTCCAAATTCTCTCCGGAATTCTCCAAAGATTCCCACCCGAGTTCTCTTATCCCTCCTTGTTCTTCCCTGCACTCTCCCTACTCACAGCCTATCCCGTTGGCCGTTTGTACCCCTACTGATCTCATAATACTTGTAGGACTTAACCGTCTTCACACAATTATAACTTGGTCCGGCTAGGTCTTGCTGATCTCTCTGTGTATGTTTTGTGTTCTCTACCACAAGATGCCGGAAGGACGCCACCTCTTATGTTTCTTGCGTAGCTTCTGATCCAGTGATGGGCACATGGGAGGGAATCCATAAGTACTTGTGGATTGATCGCAGGTCGCAGTGTGGATTTCAGTCCCCAGGTCGCCACGGTCATTCCTCACCAGCGAGTGGCTCTCTTCCATCTCCACAAATATAGGCAACAGATGCCGCGGCATCTCTAAATCGATGCTGGCTGCTCTCCTGAAACGGTTCCTTAGCTTCTACCCAAGTCTGTTGATAGTTGAGAGAAATTCTATGGAATTTTTTTTTTTTTTTTTTTTTTTTTTTTGCCAGCTGGCGAGATGCTACCCTATGCTTAAACTGAACCTGGATTAAACAGGTGGTCTGTGGCAAGTCTTCCGGCCTCCCCCCAACACATACACGAAAAAAGAAAAATTATACCATGCCCACTCGCAACAGAGGAACAAGAGCGTGCCAGCTCAGCTACCAACAACCCAGTGAAAGAAAAGAACACCCCTCTCATCGTCCTCCACCAGCCCTTTGCAAGTTATTTCTTGGGCATCCACCGCCATCTAGTGGAAAGAGCAAGAAAAGACAAAGGGATTCCAGCAACCAGGCAGAGTATTTGTTTTTCATAGCTGCTTTCCACACACACAAACACACACACACACAAATCATAACCCGCTTTACAAGAGTTCATTTGAACCTCATAATATAACCACAAGCTTTTTGGCACAAACATAAATTTTCATGCCTAAGGTTCCCAGTTTTTCTGGAATAGAACAAGGAATTCTACTGGTTCTCAGCTCAAAGAAATGTTACCACAGAAACTGGTGAAAGAGGTGGAGGTGGATACCACGGGTGGACTGGCAATCTCTTGAATGATAGCCACTTTCTCAGTATCCACCTAACACTGCTGCTCATTTCATAAGTAGGCTCTTTGGATTGAGGATTGCCTTTAGGCAGGCAAGAACCCTATGACAAAGGCGAATTCCGAGTTCATGCTGAGTGTCCTGGCAAAATTCTGTGTGACTGCAGAGAGAGTATTATTACCAACACATGGAAAGCATCACTTTTTAGTGAAAACATATAAAAGCCATTAACATAACAGACATTAATTTGTTAAGTATCTTTTTGAAATTCTGAAAGTGGGTTAAAATGTTTTCTTTTCTCATCCAAATCGTATAGTTGAAATGCCCGTTGGGTGGGTAGCATCAGGTGCGATCCAAAGCATGTAAGACAGACTCCTATACCCTGATGCTTTCAAGTGAATGCTGAAGAGATGTAAGAGGACCATAAGCATCTTATTGATGCCTAGAGACAAAGTATTTGTTGTGGAGGGAGGTGAGGAGGGAATTTGGGGGATTGCAAATTGGGGGAAATAGTGAAGTCATTATTACAGTACTTAACTCTGGTATACTAGGTGCAAGTCTGTATAAAGAGGTGGTTTGTTCAGCATTTTCCTTTTATTATTTTACAGGAAAGCACTTTCCACTGGAGTGTGTCCAAACCAGCATCTGGCACCTGCGAAAGTGAGAGTTTGAACATACTGTGCATGAAATATAAATAAAATTTAGAGAATTGTTGGTGCAGCAGGCCCTGGTTACATGCCAAATATTGCAGCTGCCTTTTAAAGGGGTGTGGAAAGAGGGGATTTGCAATGGAAATGATTCCAAAATCATAGTTCGAGTGGGTGTTTGTTATAAGAAGTCTGAAGGACTCTCTGGGCTTCCTGTAAAAAACAGCCAACATCCTTCGACTTATGGAAAGCACGCTTTCTGAATCTGCGGTTCAAGAGACCCACTTAAAGAAAATACCCCTACTGGTATTTAGCTAATTATGTCATATGAATTTACTGGCTATTCTGCAAACTATTATTGTTTTAAAATACGTGTTAAGGAACCACAACATGCCGTTTATAGCACATACACATTACAGAGTTTTCCTTTTGAGAAATTGCATTCTAAGGCATGTGCTATCAGACAAAACATGCACTGGACAAATACATATTTGTAATCTGTAAGATTCATGAATCACATTCCTTGGTCTTCAGGACTAGACGCATACGTGCACAAAAATATATCTGTGTTGGGACATCTCCGGCAGTCCAGTGGTTAAGACACTGTGCCTCTGCTGCAGGGACACAGGTTCGATCCCTGGTCAGAGAATTAAGATCTCATTGCCACATGCGCCAGGTTCAAAAAAAAAAGATGTATATGTACAGATAGTTACTGATACATTGGTGAACTTAGAAAAAGACTGGAAAACTGGAAAGAGTCTAATTATGTATCAATGAGGAGGAATAAAAGATGGCACATTCATCACTTGGAATACAATCTAGTCACTGAAAAGAATTAAGATTTCTGTATACACTGTATCAGTCTGTGTTCCCAGAGAAAGAGAACCAACATAGAGATTTGCTACAAGAAATTGGTTCACATGATCATGGAGGCTGAGAAGTCCCAAAATCAACAGTCAGTCATCCAGAGGCCCAGGAAAACTGATGGTATAGTTAATTCTAGTCTGAGTCCAAAGGCCAGAAAATCAGAAGAGCTGATGGTGTAAGTTCTAGTCCCTATTGAGTCCAAAGGCAGCAGGAGACCTATGTCCCAATTCGAAGGTAGGTAGAGAAAGTGAATTCTCCCTTACATTTTGTTCTATCTGGGCCGTCAACTGATTGGATGAAGCACACCCACATTGGAGAGGGCAATCTGCTTTACTCAGTCTACTATTTCATGTGCTGATCTCATCCAGAAACACCCCCACAGACATACGTATAATAGTGTTTAACCAAATATCCATACCCCAGTCAATTTGACACATAAAATTAAGTATCACAAGCCTCAGTTCAGTCGCTCAGTCATGTCCAACTTTTTGCAACCCCATGAATTGCAGCATGCCAGGCCTCCCTGTCCATCACCAACTCCCGGAGTTCACTCAAGGTCATGCCCATCGAGTCAGTGATGCCATCCAGCCATCTCATCCTCTGTCGACCCTTCTCCTCCTGCCCCCAATCTCTCCCAGCATCAGGGTCTTTTCAAATGAGTCACCTCTTCACATGAGGTGGCCAAAGTACTGGAGTTTCAGCTTCAGCATCAGTCCTTCCAAAGAACACCCAGGACTGATCTCCTTTAGAATGGACTGGTTGGATCTTCTTGCAGTCCAAGGGACTCTCAAGAGTCTTCTCCAACACCACAGTTCAAAAGCATCACTTCTTGGGCGCTCAGCCTTCTTCACAGTCCAACTCTCACATCCATACATGACCACTGGAAAAACCATAGCCTTGATTAGATGAACCTTTGTTGGCAAAGTAATGTCTCTGCTTTTGCATATGCTACCTAGGTTGGTCATAACTTTCCTTCCAAGGAGTAAGCGTCTTTTAATTTCATGGCTGCAGTCACCATCTGCAGTGATTTTGGAGCCCCCCAAAATAAAGTCTGACACTGTTTTTACTGTTTCCCCATCTATTTTCCATGAAGTGATGGGACCACATGAGTTTTAAGCCAACTTTTTCACTCTCCTCTTTCACTTTCATCAAGAAGCTCTTTAGTTCTTCTTCACTTTCTGCCATAAGGGTGGTGTCATCTGCATATCTGAGGTTATTGACATTTCTCCCGGCAATCTGGATTACAGCTTGTGCTTCCTCCAGCCCAGCGTTTCTCATGATGTACTCTGCATATTAGTTAAATAAGCAGGGTGACAATACAGCCTTGACATACTCCTTTTCCTATTTGGAACCAGTCTGTTGTTCCATGTCCGGTTCTAACTGTTGCTTCCTGACCTGCATATAGGTTTCTCAGGAGGCAGGTCAGGTGGTCTGGTATTCCCATCTCTCTCAGAATTTTCCAGTTTATTGTGATCCACACAGTCAAAGGCTTTGGCTTAGTCAATAAAGCAGAAATCACAAGCCTACCCCTTATCAACTTGGCACCCATATGCATCTCCTTAAACTATACTTTCTCTCTAAATAAAGATAATACCAAGATCATGATCCCGCCAAATATGATACAAATATATGGATTATGAAGAACTGAGCTTTGACTGTATGCAACCAAAACTGCACTCATTCCTTCCCCATAAGAGATAGTGATTCCTTGAGGATGTTTACTCACCTTGATGGCACATGACTTAAACACGATGATGTAAAATGAACAATATTTAAATACTACAATATAAAATATATGTACTATACACTCAATGCTAATTCAGAGAATATACCGTATTCTGGAGAATCTCACCCTGGCCCTGCAAGGTACTGTCAACTAACTGGTGCTGTAACTGAATCTTCCAAAGGCCATTCTATTGTTCCATCAAACCAGGTGTTTCAGAGTGGTAAGAGCATGGTAAGATCATGTGAATTCTGTGAGCACGTGACTTGCCTGTGCCTTCAGGGCCTGCTTTGGCCCAATCACACATATTCCATGTCAACCTGATGATGAAGTGTTCCTGTCCACGTCTGATTTTATGGGTTGGTGGGTCAGATAACACCCAGTTCATGATGGACAGCTCAGGGAGCATGATAATTTCATGCCCCAAGCATTCAGCCTCTATGAAGACCCAGTAGCAGGCCATGTGTGATTTCTCCAAAGGAGAGTAGCTATCCACAGAGAATGTGAATAACTACTTTTCTTTGCCTCACCTGTAGCGGCTGCCAAAGGCTCCAGACAGCATCCCTATCTGCCACTGACCTACCTCAAGCACCACTGGATCTCATGGGTCATATGACGGGAGACAGGGCAGCTTCTACAGCACCCTGGACATTCTTCAGAGTCATCACTTTTTCTGGACTCCACTCAAAACCAGCAACTTTTCTGGTCACTCAATAAATGAGCGAAGGACTTCCCTGGTGGTCCACTGGTTAAGAATCTGCCTTGCAATACAGGGGACATAGGTTCAATGCCTAGTCGGGGAACTAAGACCCCACATGCTACAGAGCAACTAAATTGGTAAGCTGCAACTACTGGGACTGCGTGCTCCAGAGCCCACACATCGCAACTGCTGTGCTGGAGCCCCCCCAAAAAGCTCTGCATAGTACAACAAAGATCCTGAGTGCCATAACCAAGACTCAACACAGCCAAATAAATACACATGTTTTTAACAATGAGCCAGAGTGCCCAATGTTGTATGGCAGCCTGAATGGGAGGGGAGTCTTGAGGAGACCAGATACATGTGTATATGCATGGCTGAGTCCCTTCACTGTTCACCTGAAACCATCATAGCATTGTTAAATGGCTATGCATGCATGCTCAGTCACTTCAGTCATGTTTGACTCTTTGCAACCCCTGTAGCCCGCCAGGCTCCTCTGTCCATGGCATTCTCCAGGCAAGAATATTGGAGTGGGTTGCCATGCCCTCCTCCAGGGGATCTTACTGATCCAGGAATCGAATCAGCATCTCCTGAGTCTCCTGCATCGCAGGCAGATTCTTTGCCACTGAGCCATCAGGGAAGCTCTGTGTTAAATGGCTATACCCCAATACAAAGTAAAAAGTTTTTAAAAAAATGGGCCAGAAAAGGAAACCCAAATGAGAAATATACTGTCTCCAAATACCAGGGCATGCTGTAGCCTAGTCAAGTTGACACACAAAATTCACCATCACATACACCGGTATGACATCTCTCTAAGATGTAACAGAAGAGAAAGTAAGGTGCAAAATACATAGAAAATATTAAGCAACCACTTGTAAATTTTTAAGTGGAGAAAAAAAATGTATATATACACATAAATGTAAAGTTTATATAGGGATGAAATATATCTGGAAGGACATTTTAAAATAGTAACAGGTTGCTTAGAGAAGGAAATTGAAGAACTTTGGAATAAATGTGAGAAAAATCTGGAAGGTATTATTCTAGTCCAAAAAGAAAGTATATTTTGAATTTTCAAATAAGAACCTATTTGAGGTTAAGATGCTACAAGTGGAGAAAGGAATATTTAAAGAATATCAGGACATCTCAGAATAAGAGACAAAGTGTTTCACACACAAAAAAATTCAGATGCCATTAAAACAAAGCTATTAGCACACAATGAACACTTTGATTATAAAAGTTTTCCAAGTCCACTTACTTCAAGAAATAATTGAGTCAACTAAATTTGAGTAAAAACTGATTCAAACAAAGTATTCCTTTTCGGGGAGGCGGGGGGCATACTGCAAGGCTTGCAAAATCTTAATTCCCTAACCAGGGATTGAATCTGGGCCCTTGGCAGCAAAAGCCTGGAGTCAACCACTGAACCAGCAGGGAATCCCCTAAAAAATGTGTTCCATTTAATTGGAAGTTCCCTGTAAAAAGATTTTACCTGTAAATTAATTCTCTACTACAGTTTTTGGCATCTTCTTTATCTTTTCCTTTTTTAAAACCTGGTCTTTGGTGGCAGATATACTGATAAGGTAAACTGTTTGATAGAGAGGTGAAAGAAGCAAAATATGGAGGCAAGGTTTGACAAAGATCAAGACGAGGGAAGGGAGGAGCTTCCCTGGTGGCCCAGTGGATAACACTCCATGCTTCCAATGCACGGATAATACTCCATGCTTCCATTCCTGGTCTGGGAACTAGACTCCACGTGCCACAACTAAAAAAGACCCTGCATGCCACAATGAAGATCAACGATGCCATGTGTTGAAACATAGATCCAGTGTAGCAAATAAATATTAAAAAAAAAAAAAAAGATGAGGGAAGGGAAAGAGGGGCGTTGTCCNCTCCACGTGCCACAACTAAAAAAGACCCTGCATGCCACAATGAAGATCAACGATGCCATGTGTTGAAACATAGATCCAGTGTAGCAAATAAATATTAAAAAAAAAAAAAAAGATGAGGGAAGGGAAAGAAGGGCGTTGTCCTCCCTGGTTACAACAGTAGTGTGCTCCTTCTCTTTCTGGCACCCACTTGATATGTAATTTTAGGAATTCACCATCATAGTTCTTTCTGGATTTCATTTTATCCCTCTGCAAAGCAGGAGTCTGGTCTCTCGTTTTTCAAGCCTTGTAATTCTTGTCTGAGTCAGAAATGCGAAGTGCTACAAACACATTATGCATATTTATGTTTGCCTCCAACACTTTTCAGAGCAAATCTCAGGATTACAACTTGTCATCGATGTGACCCTACTACAGATATAGCAGTGTGTGTGATTCATTACACAAGTATTCTGGAGTAGGCTCTAACCATCCACCAGACTGCCAGGCTATAGGCCAAATTTCTAATTCAGCTTTTCATAAGCAAAGCCAAAGCAACAGCAGAAGAGATAGTAAGCAAGTCTGATTGTTGAGTCTGGGTGAATCAATAAAACCTCCAAACAATTATGCTGTGAAAGAAATCTGCTCCAGAATGTTAAGCCCACCCTTCAGAATCAGGCTGGAGTCTAAGGATTTGGCACTAGAGACAGTACAGGATACCTCTGTTGTCACCATGGCTATGTTGTAAGTAAAAGGCATAAAGAATTAAGAAATAATGATAAACATTTTCTGGGACTTCCTTAGTGGTCTGGTGGCTAAGACGCTGCACTCCCAATACAAGGGGACTGGGTTCGATCCCTGGTTGAAGGAATAGATCTCACGTGCCACAACTAAAGATTCCACATAATGCAATTAAAAGATCCTGCATTGCCCCAACTAAAAAATATCCCCTGTACCACAGTGAGGATTGAATATCCTGTATGCCACAACTAAGACCCGTGTAGCCTAAATAAGTTTTTTTTTTTTAATATGGAGAACAGTATGGCAATTTCCTAAAAAACTAAGAGTAAACTATCATATGAGCCAGCAATCCCACTACTGGGCATTTACCTTGAGGAAACCATAATTAAAAAAGACACACGTATCCCACTGTTCACTGCAGCACTACGTACAATAGCTAGGACATGGAAGCAACCTAGATGTCCATCGACAGATGAAAAGATAAAGAAGTGTGGTACAGATACACAATGGAATATTACTCACTGTATTTCTACAGCTTTTTGAGTTGGTTCTAATGAGGTAGATGAACCTAGAGCCTATTATAGAGTGAAGTAAGTCAGAAAGAGAAAGACAAATATATATTAATGCATATATATAAAATCTCAAAAGATGGTACAGATGAACCTATCTAAGGTTGATAGAGATGCTGACATAGAGAACAGATTTTTGGACAGTTGGGGAGGAAGAAGGTGGGATGATTTGAGACAGTAGCATTGAAACATATGTTACCATATATGAAACATATATGACATATATGAAACTTATATGTATAAAATGGATAGCCAGCGGGAATTTGCTGTATGTCACAGGGAACCCAAAGCTGGTGGGTGCTCTATGACAACCTAGAGGGGTGGGATAGGGAGAGAGGTGGGAGGGGGGTTCAAGAGGGAGGTGACATATGTATACCTATGACTGATTTATGCTGACGTGTGGCAGAAACCATCATAATATTGTGAAGTAATTACCCAATTAAAAATAAAATTTAAATATATGGTGGTGGTTTAGTCGCTAAGTCATGTCCAACTCTTGCAACNGGTCTGTCTAGTCAAGGCTATGGTTTTTCCAGTAGTCATGTATGGATGTGAGAGTTGGACTATAAAGAAAGCTGAGTACTGAAGAATTGATGCTTTTGAACTATGGTGTTGGAGAAGACTTTTGAGGGTCTCTTGGACTGCAAAGAGATCCAACCAGTCCATCCTAAAGGAGACCAGTCCTGAGTGTTCATTGGAAGGACTGATGTTGAAGCTGAAACTCCAATATTTTGGCCACCTGATGGGAAGAGCTGACTCATTTGAAAAGACCCTGATGCTGGGAAAGATTGAGGACAGGAAGAGATGGGGATGACAGAGGATGAGATGGTTGGATGGCATCACTGGCTCAATGGACATGAGTTTGGATAAACTCCGGGAGTTGGTGATGGACAGAGAGGCTTGATGTGCTGTGGTTCATGGGGTTGCAAAGATTTGGACACGACTGAGTGACTGAACTCAGCTGAACTATTGGGTGTAGGACACCTCTGGTGAAAGTCACAGAAGATCAGAAAAGAAAAATGCAGGAGCCATGAGTCTGAGCAATAATAAACACACCTTATCTCTCATGTTCCCTGTCTATGGAGGATACTTGGAGGAATTTCCAGACATCTATGGCCAGGTCCAGCGAGAACCTGCATCCGTTGGTTTCCAAAACAGAGCATATGAAGAAGCTCTTCTAATCAGGCTCACCCAAGTGAGACATATACTTTGGAGGACCAAGTCTATTGATGAGGGTGGTACAGGGGGTGTCTGGCTTCTGCAGGTGCCAGAAGTTTACGGTGTCAAGTTCTTGGTGGGGCAGTGGCTATAGTGGTTTTTCAAGTGTCTGGGAAGCGGGGGGCAGGCAACCATTTCAGTTTCCTCATCAAGCCCTTCTGAGCTTGATTTTGTCCATGACTTCCAGAAGTTTAGCCTCAAATCATCCAGTATCTTCTTACAAACTCTTCTTACTTAGTTGGCAGCAAACTTCTTTGCATCAAACGAAGAACCCTGAGGGATACAAGTGCAAAATACTAGGGAATTTTTTCAGCCTTCCAGGAGCCTGAGAGTCACTGCTGACCAGAGTTACTGCTAGCAAGCTAAGCCCTTTGAGACTC
The DNA here is from genome assembly GCA_006410875.1 of Neotragus pygmaeus. Classification (NCBI taxonomy): domain Eukaryota; kingdom Metazoa; phylum Chordata; class Mammalia; order Artiodactyla; family Bovidae; genus Neotragus; species Neotragus pygmaeus. Next base: position 159,454 of record SJYV01032507.1, on the reverse strand, counting down.
TGAGCACAGTGAGACTCTGAGACTCTTCGCCCGCCCCTGTGTAACTGTCCCGAACAATGTCCATCTGAAGGGGATGGCATATGACTTCACCCTTGGGGATTCCCACACCCTCATTTTTAAAAAATCTTATACATTTTTCAAAAAGTTTTATTTTATATTGGAGTACAGTTGACTTACAGTGCTGTGTTAGTCTTAGTCAGAATGAAGCGAAGTGAAACTGTCAGTCGCTCAGCATGTCCGACTCTTTGCGACCCCGTGGACTGTAGCCTGCCAGGCTCCTCTGACCATGGAATTCTCCAGGCAACAACACTGGAGTGGGTAGCCCTTCCCCCCTCCAGGGGATCTCCCTGACCCAGGGATCCATGGTACCTGGGTCTCCTACACTGCAGGCAGTTTCTTTATCATCTGAGCCACCAGGGAATGGCCGGAATGGCCATCAACAAGTGAGTTTTTCCCCCCCGCCATATCCATGGTTCTCAACTTCTTACATTACAATCACCTGGGAGCTTTTAAGACTCTCTTATGCCTAGGTCATTCTCCATACAAATTAAATGAGTCACTGGGGGCAGGGTGAAGGCGTCATTAATTTTTATGTAGCCAAGTCTCAGAACCAGTGGTCTAATAGGTGGTAAAATGTGTGCCCCAGACCAGCAGCACCTGAGAGCCTGTGAGAAATGCCAATTCTCGAGCTGCACCCCAGACCTGCTGAGTCAGCAACTCTAGGGATTGATGGCTACCTCACGGCAGCAATCTGTGTTTTAATAAGCCCTCTTCATGGTTCTGGTCTGCATCGAAAATTGCGACCAAGTCACTCTCAGGCTGTCATGTAGGCATTTTTAAAGCTTACCCTTTCAGGTCACTGCTTAAGAAAACGTTTATTGGGACTTCCCTGGTGGTCTAGTGACCCGTCCAGCAGGTCCAGTTATTCCAGGGTCCCCGAGAGGGAGCTACCTGAAAGAATCATGGGGGAGAGAGAGAAAGGAGACCAAGCGGCGAAGAATGACAGAGTCAGTCTGGCTGATGTCAAGGTCTCATTTACTAGCTGAAAGCAAGCAGTATATATAGGCAAAGGTTACATAAGGAGGTGACGCGCAATGGTTACATAAAGTGGTGCGAAAAAGGATTACACAAAGAAGTGAAACTTATCCCCGCCCAGCATTCCACTTATCCCCGCCCAGCATTCCAGTCCCAGAGTTATCTTTGGCACACATCTGTTGCTTTTCTTCTAGGTGACTTGGCTTTCTTAAAGCCCTCCGTGAGCACAATGATTCCAGGAAGCTGCTGGTTTCACAATAATTCATGTTGGCTGTTTGTTAGGCAACACCNGTCAAGGTCTCATTTACTAGCTGAAAGCAAGTAGTATATACAGGCAAAGGTTACATAAGGAAGTGACGCGAAAGGATTACATAAAGTGGCGCGAAAAAGAATTACACAAAGAAGAGAAACTTATCCCCGCCCAGCATTCCACTTATCCCCGCCCAGCATTCCAATCCCAGAGTTATCTTTGGCACACATCTGTTGCTTTTCTTCTAGGTGACTTGGCTTTCTTAAAGCCCTCCGTGAGCACAATGATTCCAGGAAGCTGCTGGTTTCACAATAATTCATGTTGGCTGTTTGTTAGGCAACACCGACCCCATGGCTCCTCACACACATGCAAAAAAAAACACTTCTATTAGTTTTTTTTTTTTCCTCGTCAATCTGTCTTTCAGAAGTCTTATTTACACAGCCCTATGGTGGCTCAGAGGTTAAAGCATCTGCCTGCAATGTGGGAGACCTGGGTTCAATCCCTGGGTCGGGAAGATCCCCTGGAGAAGGAAATGGCAACCCACTCCGGTATTCTTGCCTGGTGAATGCCATGGACGGAGGAGCCTGATGGGCTACAGTTCACAGGGTCGCAAAGAGTCTGACACGACTGAGTGGCTTCACTTTGCTTCATGCTAAAGCTGAAACTCCAGTACTTTGGCTACCTCATGCGAAGAGTTGACTCATTGGAAAAGACTTTGATGCTGGGAGGGATTGGGGGCAGGAGGAAAAGGGGACGACCAAGGATGAGATGGCTGGATGGCATCATTGACTCGATGGACATGAATCTGAGTGAACTCCGGGATTTGGTGATGGACAGGGAGGCCTGGCGTGCTGTGATTCATGGGGTCGCAGAGTCGGATGACTGAGTGACTGAACTGAACTGATCCAATGAACCTAGGATGGATAGAAGAAAAATAAATGATTTCCTCCCTCTCAGCTGGATAATCAAGCCATTTCTTAAATTTATTATATAATGTTGTCTGCCCCTACTAGAAACTAAGACTCACAAGGGCAAAGATCTGGGTTTGTTTTGTCCAGTCATATCTCTGAAGTGCCTAGAATAGTGCCTGGAAAAGTTAGTACACAATAAATGTCTATTGAAGGAAATGAATGAAAGATGTTTTGGAAATGACTTACATTTAATGGTTTTTTTTCAGCCTTCAGTTTGAAAGTAAGCATCCAGGGTAAAGAAATCATAACATTGCTATGGCCGTGACTCACTGCTCATGTTCCTTAAAAACAACTGTATATGCCTTTTTGATGGGTCAAAAACGTTCCCTCTGAGGGAAGTAGACAAAAGTGAGGAAGGATAGCAAAGCTAGGACAGAAAAGAAAGTCAGCCTAGCTCTCTTCCTTTACCTTCTTCAGGTGGCAAACTGTCTGCACTTCCTATGACAACTGTTTCCCTTAAAAGCAAACTATGTTCAATGAAGAGAAATGGAGAACAGTGTGGAGACTCCTTAAAAACCTTGGACCAGAACGACCATACAACCCAGTAATCCCACTGCTGGGCACACATCCTAAGGAAACCAGAATTGAAAGAGACACACGTGCCCCAGTGTTCATTGCAGCAGTATTTACAATAGCCAGGACATAGAAGCAACCTAGATGTCCATCTCAGATGAATGGGTCAGGAAGTTGTGGCACATACACACAATGGAATATCACTCAGCTATAACAAGGAACGCATTTGAGTCAGTTCTAATGAGGTGGATGAACCTGGAGCCTATTATACAGAGTGAAGTCAGTCAGAAAGAGAAAGACAAATACTGTATATTAACGCATATATATGGAATTTCCTGCAGAAGGAAATGGCAACCCACTCCAGTACTCTTGCCTGGAAAAGTCCATGGACAAGGAGCCTTGTAAGCTACAGTCCATGGGGTCGCAAAGAGTCAGACACGACTGAATGACTTCACTTCACTATGGAATTTAGAAAGACAGTAATGATGACCTTATATGCAAGGCAGCAAAGGAGACACAGATGTAAAGAACAGACTTTGGACTATATGGGAGAAGGCGAGGGTGGGATGATTTGAGAGAATAGCATTGAAACATGTATATTACCATACGTAAAACAGATGGCCACTGCAAGTTCCATGCATAAAGCAGGGCAAAGCTGGTGCTCTGGGACAACCCAGAGGGATGGGGTGGGGAGGGATATAGGTCTGTCTCTTATACACATCTCTTTTATTATATGCCTGNTGAATGTTTAGCTTTAAGCCAACTTTTTCACTCTCCTTTTTCACTTTCATCAAGAGGCTTTTTAGTTCCTCTTCATTTTCTGCCATACGGGTGGTGTCATCTGCATATCTGAGGTTATTGATATTTCTCCCATTACACACAGTTATACACAATAACATCACATTTCTCTATGATTCTTCAGGGAAGTAAAACCCAGAAGTATAAAACTCTTCATAGCCCAGAAAAGGTGAATCTGTCACTTCAGCTGTGAGGTTACTCCTGCCCTAAAGATTGTTACCACCTACAAGACATTTGAAAAGGCTTGTGATTCCTAACTAGGTGACTGACAACACTTAAAACAAGTGCTCACTGTTGGAAAGGTCTAAAATTCAAACTCAGGGTGAACTGTTCTAGGAAGCCAGCTTGAGGCATAAGGGATTCTGAAACCTGCCCAGGTCTTTTTCTTTGTTCTTCCAGCCAGAACCCTTCATGATGAATAACTTGTTCTCCAAGGCCTAATGCTTCCCATGCTTCCTTTGTCCTTCTGCTTAAAAAGGCTTTTATGTTGGAGAATCCCTTGCATCCTGCTTTTTTTCCTTTTTCTTTTCTTTTTTTTTTTTTTTTTTTTCAAAGCAGGGCTTCTGGAAACACTTAACTTTTAGCTGAAAGGGTTTTGTATTTGCAGCTTATTTTGTGGCTACGGATATAGTAAATTAGTGACCTCCTTTTCCTTATATGCTATGTAGAGTTTATTCAATTTAGGTTTTTAATATAAAACTGGCATGATCTAGAAGAGGGTAAAGAAAGGTTTAAAAGTCCTGCTGGGCACCCACAACTTAGAATCTCCAAGAGCTTGTGGGACTTTCACAAATCAAGAGAAAGACTTTAAATTGAATCCTAAAGAGAAATATCAAAAGCCGTCTCTTTTTTATCTCTCCTTCAATAATTTTTTTTCTCTACTATTATTGCTTTACAGGTTTCTGTGGTATAGGGATAAAACTGGGAGGAATTTTGGAAGGCTATTACAATGTAGACATGAAATAGTCTCCGCAAAGTTTTCATTTTCAAATCAGACCAGAGTTGTCACGTTGCCTGTTCTTGTATTGTCGCAGTTGTACAGCTTACAGGTCATCCCTAGGACCTCAGGGATGCTTTCATAAAAAAGAGAATGGGATAACATTAAGACTCAGAAGCTTACCCCCTCCCTTCTTCCACGCACTGTTTCTTAAAAAAGAAAAATCCGTGTTAATGTTACAGCCACGCGTTCCGGGAAACAAACTCACTCAGAAGGACAATGCAGATAGTGGAGTGCAGTTTATTACACCAGTTTCCTCTTAGGCAGAGTCTCCTCTTAGCCAAGGACCCCAACCAGCATTTGTGAAAATCTTTTATACCCCATGTGCACGTGTCTGAACCCACCACCCCACATTCCTTGAGATTTACATTAACCAAGGAAAATACAATCCCAGTAACCGCATCATTCACATGCTATGTGCTCATGTGCTCAACCAATCAAACAATTAGCCAGTAATCAATAAACCTGAGGTTACACTCCGATAGATTCAGAAAAATTTATGGCCTGTCTGGAGGAAAGGGTGATTAGTGTATGTTTTCTCTTAGGCGATGAGTAACCTAGATATGATCTTCAAGGTTCCCCTGTCTGGAGGGGGTCTTATCCTTCTGTTGTTGTTTTTTTTTTTTTAATAGGCACTAAACACAGAGTTCAGAGTCCTTTGGAAAGGTGGCCGAGCATGATCAGCATGAACAAGCCTAGGAGTCCAGGCCCTATGAATTCCTTCTTCATTTCCCCCTGCTGATGCTCTTTCTGTAACGAGCACCATTCATTGAGACATATTGTACCCTAGCCCTCTGGCCACCCACATGAGAGAACACTAACAACCTCTGGGTTACAAAATTCACAAGACATTGTAAGAAGCATGGCCCACAAAGCAGTGTGATTAGAACGATTATAACAACAGTAACAATAGTTTTCCACCAGTCTCCCTTCACCCAGGACAGGACCGAAGTCCAAAAGGGAATATTTTCATCAGACATGGCCTTCACTTGATTTTGCATATCCTACAAGGCAGTACATACATTTCCAGACAGGTCAGGGATGTATATACAACCTTCAACTTTAATTATGGTGCAAGTCCCCCCCTGGGCTGCTGTGAGTATGTCTAATGCCATCCTATTTTGAATTACTGCCTTCCTCATCTGAATTTGTTCATTCAAGGCTTGAATGGCTTTTGTACTGTCTAAGAGGGCCTGTTTAGTGAAATTAGTTAAGGCCTCTACCTTAGCCATGATATCCATTGTCCCTGTAGAGGGTACAAACAAGGCAGNACTGCCTTCCTCATCTGAATTTGTTCATTCAAGGCTTGAATGGCTTTTGTACTGTCTAAGAGGGCCTGTTTAGTGAAATTAGTTAAGGCCTCTACCTTAGCCATGATATCCATTGTCCCTGTAGAGGGTACAAACAAGGCAGCGAGATAGTCATACCACTGGAACACGGATCGTGTCCATCTTGCATGCAGATAGGGCAGGTTTACTGGATGTTGGTGTAGGCTAGGCTTAATACTGCCATGGGTGAAAGCAAATCCTAGTGTGCAATGCCCTACCCAGCCAACTGGTAACCATGGCCATAAGTTAAGCCCACAGAGCCACTGGGTCCCTTTGGGGGCTACCCAACGGATTCCAGGAATATATTTCCAGTCAGAACCAGGCCACTAAACAGACTGATTGGGGTGATAGGTAACTTCAAGATTTGTTTACATTGTCCAGGGGACAATAACCCATATATTTTCATTCTTTTGGGTCTAGGAGGCAGTCTCCAAATCCAACTTTGTGTTCTTTTTGTTCCCAGCAAATAGTAGCGGGAGTAATCAATGGTCCTTTCTCAGGAGTCATCCAGAAATATTCATCCCAAACCTGGTAGTATTTCTCAAGGTACAGAGAGGCCTGTCCCTCTCTTGTAAGGGAGCCCCTCTCCTTTTTATTTTTCATATATGAGAAATAAGCCCTTGTTACCTCCGTAAGACTAGTGTTCATGTTGAATGTAGCCCTATGTCCTGAGCCCATTGATGGCTTTTTCTTACACCAGGAGAGCAAAGAAAGGGGGTCCTTCTTGGTGGTCCACTCAGCATCTTCTGGATCAGCGTGGTATGCCTTCCTCCCTTTGGTGTGATGTATCCAAGGGGCAATGCCTGCAACTTTAACTGTCATCTGCTAAATGCTAAGTCGCTTCAGTCGTGTCTGATTCTGTGCGACCCAGTTGATGGCAGCCCACCAGGCTCTCCTATCCCTGGGATTCTCCAGGCAAAAAGTAAGGGTGGTTAAAACAACAGTATATGGACCCTTCAATCAGGGGGCTAGTGTGTCATGTTTCCAATCTTTCACCCATACCTGGTCCCCTGGTATAAACTCATGCATTTTCTCCCCCAAGGGAAATGGTATTCTTTCTTGAACAAACTTAGTTACTTGATTAATTACCTTATCTAGTTGTTCCATCTGCTGTGATATCCCGTCTCCTCTTACCCGAAAATATCAGTTGCTACTTGTCTTATTATGGGAGGAGGCCTCCCATATACAATTTTGTAGGGAGAGTAGCTGTGGGACCGTGGGGTCATCCTGAGTTTGAGCAAGGCAACAGGAAGTAGATCCACCCAGGAACAGTCAGTCTCTATAATCCATTTAGAAAGCGTCTCCTTCAGTGTCCCATTAGTTCGTTATACCATTCTGGAGCTCTGAGGCCAGTAGGCAGTGTGTAACTTCCATTTTATATTCATGGCTTTGCTTACTCGTTGTATCAGATCCGATATGAAGGCTGGGCCGTTATCTGATCCTGTGCTGGTGGGGAATCCAAATCGAGGAACTATTTCCCTAAGAAGGTTCTGAGCCACTTCTGATGCTCTCTCAGTTCGGGTGGGGAAGGCCTCCACCCAGCCCAAGAATGTACATACCAAAACCAACAGGTAATGAAAATGGCGATATGGTTTCATCTCAGTGAAATCCACTTCCAGATGTTCGAAGAGAAGGGTTCCATTTTAGTTGGATACCTTGGGGTTTTGGTCTGCACCCTGGAGCGGCATTAATCTGAGAGCAGGCGTTGCAATTTTGGGATTCCGTTCTATAGAAAGAAGAGAGGCGAGGAACCAGAAAATACCTACGGATCAATTCCTCCAATTTCTCATGTCCTAGATGAGTCATATGATGAGCTTGGCTCACCAGAAAGGGGGCTATCTCTTTGGGCACTAATAGCTTACCACCTGGTAACTCCCACCATCCTTTCTCTGTTTCGGTGGCTCCATCCACTTCAGCTAGTTGGTTTTGAGCCTCAGTGTATGTCTGGGAGTCTAGGGCCAGCTCAGGTAGCTCAGCTAGGACAAATGTTCTCATGGGGATTTCCCCAGATTCCTTTCAGTTCTCGGCTGCTCATCTGGCAGTCTCATCAGCCAGCCTATTTCCTCGAGCCTGTGGGGTATCTTCCTTCTGGTGCCCACGGTAGTGCATGATTGCTACCTCCGTGGGGCTCCAGACAGCGTCTAGCAGAGTCAGGATCTCCTCCTTATTCTTAATGTCCTTTTCATCGGGCATTGGAAGGCCTCTCTCCCAGTATAGGGCCCCATGTACATGGAGTGTAGCAAAAGCATACAGGGAATCGGTGTAGATGTTCACTTTCTTACCCTTTGACAATTGCAGCTCCTGGACTAAAGCCCATAACTCAGGTCGTTGGGCTTACCAGTGCTGTGGTAAGGAGGCAGCCTCGATAACAGTCCTCTCTGTGGCTGCAGCATAGCTTGACAGTCGCTGTCCTAGCTTTACCAGGCTGGTGCCATCAGTATACAGAGTCCAGTCAGGATTTGAAATCGGCCTGTCTCGGAGGTCTGGATGGCTAGCATAGACCTCCTCTAAGACTTCTTTGCAGTTGTGAGTAGGTCCACCTTCTTGCGTTAGGAGAAGTGTTGCCAGGTTTAAACCCTGGCAAGGCTCGATACAGAGGTTGGGGTTTTCACATAGCACTCCCTGGTATTGAATAATCGGGTAATTTGACAGCCATTTGTGGGGGTCTCCTCAAAGGAGGGTGTTGACCTCATGTGGGACCTTTATGATCAGATCCTGGCTGAAAGTCAGCTTTGTGGCTTCACGTACCAGTAAGGCAACTGCGGCCACTGCTCGCAGACAGCTAGGCCACCCGGTGGCAACGTTATCAAGTCACTTTGAAAGGTAAGCTACTGGTCTGTCCCACATTCTCAAGGTTTGAGTCAAAACCTGGTTTGGTGAGGTCTGGCAATCCCAAGGTGGGGGCGGAGGTGATTGCTAGTCTTAGCTCCTCAAATACTTTCTGCTGTTTCTCAGTCCAATTTACTGGATTCTCTTCAGGCCCTGTCAGGAGCTCAAATAGGGGCTGGGCTATTTGAGAACACCTTGGAATCCAAATCCTGCAGAATCCCGTGGCCCCTAGGAACTCCCTGACTTGCCACCGAGTCTTAAGCATGGGGAGCCTCAGAATTACTTTTTTCTAGATTGGTCTAGCAACCTTGTGCCTTCCCTTAGGACAAACCCCAAATACCTTACCTCCTCCTTNGAATCCCGTGGCCCCTAGGAACTCCCTGACTTGCCACCGAGTCTTAAGCATGGGGAGCCTCAGAATTACTTTTTTCTAGATTGGTCTAGCAACCTTGTGCCTTCCCTTAGGACAAACCCCAAATACCTTACCTCCTCCTTGCAGATTTGTGCTTTTTCCCTCATCACTCAGTATCCTGCCTTTGCCAGCAATTGGAGGAGCGCTTGGGTCCCTTCCCAACATTCTTCCCAGGTCTCAGAGGCCAGGTCTCAGGTCATCCACATATTGCAGGAGCCAACATCCATACCTTTCAGGCTGGAGAACTTCTCCAAGGCTTCTCCAAAGATGGTTGGGGCATTCTTGAAGCCTTATGGGAGGTGGGTCCAAGTGAGCTGCTGCTTATTGCCTCTGATTGGGTCCTCCCATTCAAAGGCAAAGATGGGTTGTGACGCAAGTGCTAGGCGTATACAAAAAAGGGCATCTTGAGGTCCAAGCAAGTATAGATCCTTGTTTTAGGTGGGAGGAGGCTAAGTAAGGTATAGGGGTTTGGGACAGTTGGGTGCAGAGTTACAGTGGCCTGATTGATCAATCTGAGATCCTGTATGGGCCTATAGTCTTGTCCTCCTTCCTTCTTTACAGGTAAGATTGGTGTGTTCCAGGCTGATTGACATTCCACCAGGATGCCTGCCTGCTTTAGCCTATTGATATGATGCAGAATCCTGGTTTGGGCTTCTATAGGTATTGAGTATTGACGCTTTCTCACTGGGGTGGCGCCTGGCTTGAGTTCTATTATTACAAGCTCTTGGTGTCTGGCTAGGCCAGGAGAGTTATCTTCAGCCCAGACCTCATGGAACAGCTGAGTTAGCCTTTTCTCCAACTCTGTAGCCTTGTCTTGTCTATCTTCAGGGGACTCATGTAACCTCCATTCATCTTGAGGGGGCACAGAGAGGGAAAGTAAGTAGGTTTGTGGCCCACTTGAAAAGTGGGCCTCTCTTCAGGAGAGAAAGTCCCTTGTGCTCCCAGCTTGGAGAGTAAGTGTCTCCCCAGCACGGGTACTGGGCATTCAGAGATATAGAGGAACTCATGAGTCACTTGGTGACCGCCCACCCCACCCCCCTGCCATCTGACATTTCCTAGGCTGGCAAAACAACTTAATCATTTCTTCTCCCGAAACCGCAGTTGCAGTGGCGGTCCTTTCAGACAGTGGCGCAACAGGCTTAGTTTCCACGGACAATTCTGCTCCAGTGTCCACTGGTCCCCAATTTTTAAAGTTACCTTGGGCTCTTGGGGACCTGATGTCTCTGAACCCCGGCATCCCTATTCAGTCTCTATGTTAGTGAGTTCTGCAACTGGGAGGGGTTTATTCTCCCTTCTTTTTNTTCTGCTCCAGTGTCCACTGGTCCCCAATTTTTAAAGTTACCTTGGGCTCTTGGGGACCTGATGTCTCTGAACCCCGGCATCCCTATTCAGTCTCTATGTTAGTGAGTTCTGCAACTGGGAGGGGTTTATTCTCCCTTCTTTTTTCTAGGCACTCGGTCTTCCAGTGAGTGAACCCATGGCATTGGACGCATTGATTTGGCTGTAATGGAGCCTGAGGCCTCTGCTGGGACCTGTTGGAGGGCTGTTCTGACCTTGAAGCTAGGGAGGATTTCTTTCCTTTGGCGGTGGAAAAGTCTTCAGACTTTCCAAGCACAGCAGCCAACATTGCAAACCTCTCATCTGTTCTCCTCTGCTCGTATACCTTTTCTTGTACTTCTTTTCTATTTCTGTGTCCCTATTTTGGAGCATGTCTGCTGTTTCAATCAGCTGAGAACTAGGCATGGAAGAAACTCCCTCAGTCATTTGAAGCTTTCATTTTATGTAAGGACGTGCTTGCGAGATAAATGCCGAATTGATAACAATCTGGGAGCCCATAGCTTCTGGATCTATAGGTGTATAGAGTCTGTAGGCCTCACAAAGTCTCTCATAAAATTCAGAAGGTGGCTTGTTCCCCTTCTGAACTATTCTGGCCAGTTTTGACATGTCCATTGGCCTCCAGGCTCCCCTTTTAAGTCCTTTTATAATTGCTGTCCAGTATCTGTCTAATTGGATTTTTCCCTCCTCTGTATTATAGTCCCAATTAGATCTGTCAGTGGGGAAGTCTTGCTCTATCCACCTCTCTGGGTTAGCAGTGCCCTCAGGAACCATTTCTTGTAACCATTTCCTCGCCTCAGTGTTGATCCTATCTCTCTCTCTGTACTGAAGAGGGATGCTAGTAATTGCATTATATCATCCCAGGTTGGTCAATGGGTGCGGAAAATAGTCTCCAATAGTCTAGACATGCCCTGGGGTTCCACCAAGCAAGAAGGGGTGTGTTTTTGCCAGTTCAGTATATCGGTTGATGAAAAGGGCTGATAGTAATAGGCTACAGGAGCTTGGTGATAATTACCATCTTCCCCTATCATTGGAGGTTGTTGGACTTCTCTAAGGGGCATCTGCAAGGGTATTCTTTCCTCTGGTTCTTTGGCAGAGTGGAGCCTTTGTTTAATTCAAGTGGTTCCTCCCCTTGTCCCGGAGTACTTACTGGGAGTGGCAGGTAGAGTTTAGGAAACATAGTGGCAGCCTCCGGGGTGGTAGAGTCCGGTGGACTCATTGTCCCTCCAGCTGAAGCTGGAGCCTGCCGGGGGCGGGGGGCTCTACAACCTGTAGAGCTGTCGGGACGGGTGCGGAGTCCGGGAGGCTTACTGGTCTCGGGCTGGTTCCTCCAGTGGGACCTCAGTGGCCACGGTGATACTAGCCAGCAGGTTCATCATCCAACATGGTGGTGGGGGAAGTTCATTTCCTTCAGGGTCCTGTAAAATTTCCTTCTCATCCTTGGTTACCTTTTGGGCCATCAAGATTTTTCGTTCCCCACCATGAGCGTAAAAATGGGCCCATTTGGTTGGGGGGTGGGGGGGGCTATTCCCAGCCAAGAGTCTATGTATGGGAACTGATTGGGGTGCCCGGGCTTTCCCATAACTATAGCATAGACTGCCTTTATGAGAGTTAAGTCCATAGTTTCCTCTGGTGGCCAGCCAACTCCCATGGAAGGCCATTCGACTTCACAAAGGGTGCGGAGTCAGCTGGGTGTCATTTTCCTGCTGTAGTCTCCATCAAATCCTTTCTTAAAATTCTTAATCATAGTCTCCAATACAGTGGTCTTAGATTCACTTTCTCCCATGTTCTTACCTCTGGATTCCCACGTCCCAGGGCCTTCCCGAGAAGCCAATCTACCGATTTCCACTGGCAGGGGAGATGATGGGTCACACAGCAGATGGGTACCTCCTGGGGGAGGGCAGAATACAATCACACGGAATTGGATATTCTCTTTCTAAAACCCTTTGGTGACCACTCAGCACGTTCCCTAAGACAGCGTGGACACACCTCCTGATTGGCTTTCTTAAACCCTAAGTTCCCTTTCTTTATCCCTGGCATGGCCACTGACTTTAGTGCCGAGCAGTTATTGTTGCCAACCTAAACCAGTTTCCTATGTGTCTCCCTTCTGGTCCCTCCTAGGGGCTGATCAGGCNTTTCCACTGGCAGGGGAGATGATGGGTCACACAGCAGATGGGTACCTCCTGGGGGAGGGCAGAATACAATCACACGGAATTGGATATTCTCTTTCTAAAACCCTTTGGTGACCACTCAGCACGTTCCCTAAGACAGCGTGGACACACCTCCTGATTGGCTTTCTTAAACCCTAAGTTCCCTTTCTTTATCCCTGGCATGGCCACTGACTTTAGTGCCGAGCAGTTATTGTTGCCAACCTAAACCAGTTTCCTATGTGTCTCCCTTCTGGTCCCTCCTAGGGGCTGATCAGGCCCCCTCTTCCACCCTACCGGGTGGGCTCCTTCTTACCTGACTTCTCAGTTCCCTTGCTGCTGTTCACTACCTGCCAAAGCAAAAAAAAACCTGGGCATTGAGAGGCCAAATTCTTCCAGAGGGGTGAGGCGCCTTCCCCCCTCTAGGAGATTCAAGCCACAAACCCTCGGGGTGGCCTCAAATGAGACCTGTCTCCTCAAAGCGAGAAGTATTCCCAGCCAATGTACCAAATGTTATAGCCACGCATTCCGGGAAACAAACTCACTCAGAAGGACAATGCAGATAGTGAAGTGNCAAGAACACTGGAGTGGGTTGCCATTTCCTTCTCCAATGCATGAGAGGAAAAGTGAAAGCGAAGTCGCTCAGTCACGTCTGACTCTTAGCGACCCCGTGAACTGCAGCCTACCAGGCTCCTCCGTCCATGGGATTTTCCAGGCAAGAGTACTGGAGTGGGTTGTCATATGTATGTATTGTGCTATGCTAAGTCACTTCAATTGTTTCTGACTCTTTGCAACCCCATGGATTAAAGCCCACCAGACTCTTCTGTCCATGGAATTCTCCAGGTAAGAGTATTGTACATATTTACACTTGACTGAGAACTGGGCACAAAGCAAAGAAATGACAAGGAGTCCTAAAGTCCAAACTCACCTCACAAACACTAAAGACCACACATTATTGAGAATGATTCTGAGCCACCACTTCCAGATCCAAAACAGATTATGGAAAGCAGACCACTGGAAATGGAAATGTTCGAGAAAGCACTAAGCTTGGACAGAAGCATATGTCTTCCTGGGCACAAGTTGTAGAAGCAACACATCGAATTTAGACTTTACCCTGACAGAGAGAAGAATTCTGGGCAGGACATATGATCACGCTTTGGTGCTGAAAGACCATCCTGTGGATGATTTGGAGAAGAGCAAGGGAGGAGGCATGCCCAACAATGAAGAGTCAATTAGTAGGTGAGAATTGACTAGAGGGCTTCCCTGGTGCTCCAGGGGTTAAAGAATGCTGGGGACACGAGTTCGATCCCTGCTCAGGGAAGATCCCACATGCCTCAGAGCAACTAAGCCTGTGGGTCACAATAACTGAAGCCTGAACACCTAGAGCCCGTGTTCTACAAGAGAAGCTGCTGCAGCAATGAGAAGCCTGGACACCGAAGCTAGAAAGTAGCCCCTGTTTATGGCAACTAGAGAAAACTTACACACAGCAATGAAGATCCAGTGCATCCAAAAATTTATTATTTTATAAAAAGAAAATTGACTAGAGGCTAAATCAGAGATTTGGAAAATGCTTGCCTGGAAAATCCCATGGATGGAGGAGCCTGGTGGGCTGCAGTCGATGGGGTCGCTAAGAGTCGGACTCGACTGAGCGACTTCACTTTCACTTTTCCTTTCATGCATTGGAGAAGGAAATGGCAACCCACTCCAGTGTTCTTGCCTGGAGAATCCCAGGGACAGGGGAGCCTGGTGGGCTGCTGTCTATGGGGTCGCACAGAGTTGGACATGACTGAAGCGACTTGGCAGCAGCAGCAGCAGCAGCAAATCAGAGCATTGAGTCTAAAAAGGAAGGATGGGTTTAAAAAACATTTAAAAGGAGATGCAGGAGGAATGGAATCTAAGACTAATGGAGCACATGGAAGCACCATTCACCCCAGTGGGAAGCTCAACATGAGCAGGTTTGAGGAGGAAAATAAGTTCTAACTCAGGTCCACCTGAAACCTGAAGCCCTATAACAGGATCTGCCTGTGGGTGCACAATAAAAGCCACCCTCCCTTAGATGAACCCTCGCTTCTGCCTCTCAGATCTGCTTCCTTGACCCTGGGGAGCCTGATTTGGAAATCTGATAGTTTGGGGTTTTTTTCCCTGGCTAACTGCTGCCCTGATGGGTTCAGGCTGCTCCTTGCTCTTTTACTTTTTCGAGGTTTAGTGTGTTTCTTTATTTTGATCTTTGCTTTCTGAGGCCTCCTACTGGGGCAAGAGGCTTCTGTCCTTTCACTCCGTTTACAGTCCAAAGCATTTCCTGCCAACCTCACACTGGTGCTGCCTCCTGAGTGCTCTCAGAGCCCATTTGGGGCCAAACTCTCTTCTCTTGGATGGAGGGATGGAAGTTTCCCTCTAAAACCCAGGTTGGCCTCAGCATCCTGAGTCCCGGTCCAGCTCTCAATCTTACAGCTTCTTCTTGTCCATACAGGGCACTGACGCCCAAACAATGCATTCAATGAGAGGCTCTTATTCTTCTGTCTGCTCAGAGGCCTAGTGTTCCTTGCAGATCAACAGAGCTCACAAGTGACTGAGCTGTGGCTAAATAAGTTATTTACAAGCGAAAATAATACTTGCCCTGCCTGGACTCAGGCCCCAACAAAGCTGCATGCCTGCTGTGCCCCTCCTAGGAAAGTTCCTTCTTCATCCCAGAGCACTCCAGGCTTTCTCTTTCATCTATCAGGACATGGAAAACTTTGGTTTGGGGGATGGTGGCAAGTGGGTAAAGGGATCGCTGATGGTTTTGTGCCTGGAGAGTGAAGCAATATGGCAGTACACCCAGGTAGGGGCAGCTTCTGCTCAGGTGCGGTGTCTCACCGTCATTCCTTCCTTCCTAACACTAGCCAAACAGGTGTGCCAGGCTTCAGGTGGCCCTCTGTTAAAGCTCACCCACGCCTTATGTGACCACGTGTGACAGGTGGTGCCAGAATTGTACCAGATCTTTTTTAAAAATGTATTTATTATTTTGTTATTTATGTTTGGTTGCACTGGGTCTTTGTTGCTGCAAGCAGGCTTTCTTCGGTGGTGGCGAGTGGGGGCTCCTCTCTAGCTGCGGTGCTCAGACTTCCTGCAGTGGCTTCTCTTGTTGTGGGGCACAGGCTCTAGGCTCACAGGCTTCAGCAGTTGTGGCACACGGGCTCAGTTGCACTGTAGGATGTGGAATCTTCCTGGACCAGGGATCAAACCCATGGCAGGCAGATTCTTACCCACTGCACCATCAAGGAAGTCCAAGATCGTACCAAGTCTTGATTCTCAAATATCCTTGGATTTCTTCTCTGACCTACATTCTTCACATGAAGATGAAGCCATCCTGGGGATGCTGGTGGATACTGTCAGTTTCTCAGGGTTCCTGAGCATCTGCTCCAGCCAGGCTCCAGCCACTTCTTGTTAGTATCTTCTTCCATGAGTTTCTCGGCTGCCATATTTCCATGCTTAGTTCCTAGCTGTCCTCTGATTTTGCAGGACATGGATCAGGGCCCTTTAAATACAAAGTCCCTTATCCAGTACCCACCATCCAGAGTGACTCAGTTGGCTACTCGGTTACCTCTTTGGCCAGACCTCCTACCAGCAACGGGACTATTCAGACTAATCACTGTTACAAATTCACATACAACTCAAATCCACACAGGACACACTGTGCCTCTCAACTCAGACCTCCTCATTCCATCCCAATCATGCTATTTCTTTTACTCCCAGGCTTCCGACAGGCCGAGGCAATCACAGGCCAGCCAGGCTCTCCCAGACACCCAGAGCGAGAGATGATCAGGCCCTCCTCCAGTGTGGCACCTCCCCATCTGTGCCAGTACTCTTGCCTGGAGAATCCCATGGAGGGAGGAGCCTGGTAGGCTACAGTCCATGGGGTGGCAAAGAGTCGGACACGACTGAGCAATTTCATCTGTGCCACTACCCATCAGTCCAAGTGATGGGTCATCAATTCAGAGCATTCTGACTTCTCTGTGAATCTCATTTATCACGAAATGTCTCCTGTTCTCTCTGACCCACTGAGATGCTGCCTCAACCCTGTATCCCCATGGCCAGAACAGACAACCTGTAACGTGAGAGCGACTGGACTCCTGTGAGGCTATGGCCAGATAAAGTCCCTAGAGTATAGGCAAAGGTTCAGGCCAGGGAAACAGAGATGGGAAACTACTTCTTACCTGTGGAATATGCTTGAAGAGGTTCAAGCTTTCCATCAGGTGAAACCNTAAGAGCGACTGGACTCCTGTGAGGCTATGGCCAGATAAAGTCCCTAGAGTATAGGCAAAGGTTCAGGCCAGGGAAACAGAGATGGGAAACTACTTCTTACCTGTGGAATATGCTTGAAGAGGTTCAAGCTTTCCATCAGGTGAAACCCATTCTACCTATGGAAGGAGATGGGTGAGGGAAGAGAGGTACCGGATCCGGGTATCTGTGTCTCCTTCTGTGATCCAGGCCATCATGTTCCAGAAAAGGCTTCTCCCTGCCTCACCATGGTCACACTGGTACCACAGCTTTTAAAAAAATGTTTTATCTTTGCCTGCAAGCGTCTTTGTTGCTGCATGCAGGCTTTTTCTAGTTGCGGCAAGCAGGTGACTTTGATTTCACTTGCTGACTTTGATCTCACCTGCACTGTGATGCAGACTCTTCATTGTGGGATTGATTCTTGCTCTCTAGCTCATCCCAGGGATTAATTGTTTAGATCGTTCCTTGCTTTCCAAGGCCACCTTGCCTGAGATTTGCATAGGGGTCTGTCCCAACTTCTCTCAGATCCAACTTTGGCTCTTAAGACCTCTGTGTGAATTAGAACCCCAGGCCTCTCACTCTTCTGGAAGGAATGGGTGGCTGGCAGGGTGTGTTGAGTTAAAGATGCCTGTAGGGAATGTCTGGTTTCCATGCTGATGAGAAGGCTTGGAGCTGGAGGTGAAGATTTGGGAGTCACTGCTGTAGTACAGGGGCTTACCAGGTGGCACTAGTCATAAAGAACCTGCCTGGCAATGCAGAAGAGACAGCGGTTCAATCCCTGGGTTGGGAAGTTCCCCTGGAGGAGGACATGGCAACCCACTCCAGTATTCTTGCCTGGAGAATCCCATGAGCAGAGGAGCCTGGTGGGCTACAGTACAGGGGGTCGCAAAGAGTCAGACATGACTAAAGCGACTGAGCACACACACGTGCACGCACCCTGCAGTACAGGTGGTAGTAGAAATCAGGAGCGTGGATGAGCTGCCCAGGCAGAGTGAGGACAAAGGATGAAGCCCCAAGGGGACCAACAGGAAAGGGTCAGGCGGAGAGGTGTCAGCACAGAAGGCTGACAAGCTGGAGAGGCTTTGGCAAAACGAGGAGAGAGGAGCTCCACAGAAACTGAAGAATCTTCAAAGCAGTGATGCGTTAACATCGGCAAGCGCAGCTGAGCCGGTGGGTGCAATGAGATCTGGACTCAACAATTGGGAAGCTACCAGTTAGGATGAGTAGGCTCATGGTCTGGTGGGAGCTGAAGCAGGGTGAACTGTAGGTTCTGCCTGGTGACACAGACAACTCTGGCTGCCCAAGGGGTCTCTCAGCCTCTGTTGACTGGCTACCCTCCCCATCTTCTGTTTCCATTTATCTTTCTCTTAGCTGATACTGAAGGGAAAAAGTTAAAAATTATTAGCAATCCTTTGTTCTGATTTAAGAGGCGAGCCATGACTCATGAAAAAAGGACCTGTTCCCTATCAGATGACTTATAGCCTAGTTGCCTGGTCCTCACAAGAGACCCCCCAGGTAATTGTTTTCTCCTGTTAAAGATTACCTAGAGCATTATTCCTTCAGGAATTGACTAACCGCCGCAAGGAGGTTAATCAACCTCCTCAGACTTGATGTAATTCCAGACCTATCTCTGTAAAAGTCAAGCTATGCCCACCAATCAGTTTGTTCAGAGTGTCTTCACCCCTCCTATACCTGCTTGTAGCTTTAGTGTATAAAAACTGCTTTGTAACTGAAGTCGGGGTTCGTTCGCTCCTTTCGAGGAAGTTCGAACCCTGGCGCGCCGGTTCAATAAACCCTCTTGCTTTTTGCATCGAATTCGAGTCTTGGTGATCTGTGAGGCGACGTTTCCCGAGAATAGGCCTTTCTGGGGCCTAACAATACAACCAGATATGCTGCAAGTCTGGATCAATACAATAGTTTGGGATCCATTTTGGTACCATAGAAATTACCGTGAAAGGTTTCCTGGGTTCATACACGGTGCTATATCTCAGTTAACCTCCAGGTTCTGAGTCTGCAAGCTAGTAAACACTCTAGGTGATTCAGCATAACCGCAATGCTAGTCCCACATCGTCAATTCCATTGACAACAACTGGCTGGAGGGAGTAGCAGCCTCGGCCTCCCTCGCTCTCCATCTGGCCACAGACATCTCGTGCTTAAACTCGGCTACCTTCACTAATTTTTTTCGGTGGGGGGGGGGGTGCTGCGCGACTCGACGGATTTTTAATTCCCCAATCAGGGCTGGAACCAGGGCCCTCGGAAGTGAAACACGGAGTCCTAAGCAGTGGATAGCCAGGGGATTTTTTTGTGTGTGTGTCTTTTTTGTCTTAAACTTCACTCATTTGTTCACTCATTTTTTTTTGCCCTTTCTCTCTCCCCTCAATGGCTCAATTACTAAATAAAACATTTATGCCATACATTTATATCACGTTTTCACGTTAATTTGCAAAGCACCTCACCCCATCCGCATCTCACAACACACTCTAGGAATTACTAGGCTGGAAAGACAGTGGCGAGGCGCGCGCACCCTCTGCTGGTGCCCCGGCGCGCTGCCGCCTCCCTGCCCTCCGGCCCGTCAGGAGCTCGAGAGATGGCGGAGACGCGCGTGCCCGCGCAAGGCTTCCTGGGAAAGGTCTGGGGCGTAAGTGTCTCAGAACTACAAATTCCAGTACGCCACGCGCTGCAGAGGACGCTGTCTGGTGATTCGAAATCTTTTGTCAGTGTCGTTAGGAATGTCTCACAAGGCTGACTCAGTATTCACCGGAGGCTTTGGGAGAACATGATAGCTCTTCCTTCGAGGGTGCACGAACTGATTTGACTTTCGCGGCTTCCTCGTGCTCGCTCGGTGTGGCGAATCTGCCGTTGCGGTACGGTGGCTGGGTGCGCAAGGCCCGACGGGAAGCTTGTGGAACCCGCTGCGGGAAGAAGAACGCCAGGTTTCCTGGGCAGCTACAATCATGGCGGCGACCGCCCCCAGGGTTGGGGCCTCCGCGCCTGAGGCGGCGGCTTCCGCCGAAGCTCCGCTGCAGTACAGCCTTCTTCTGCAGTACTTGGTGGGCGACAAGCGTCAGCCCCGGCTCCTGGAGCCTGGGAGCCTGGGCGGGATCCCGAGTCCAGCCAAGAGTGAAGAGCAGAAGATGATCGAGAGAGCGATGGAAAGCTGTGCCTTCAAGGCTGCGCTGGCCTGCGTGGGCGGTGAGGCGGGGCCGGGGCGCCCCTGGGAGTCTGAGGGCTTGGGCGGCAGCGGGGTCCATGCTCAGAAGACCACGCACCTAGGAGGCGAGGGGGCCTGGGCCGCAACCTTGACCCACCCCACCTGTCAGTGAACTTGAGCAGCTCCTCCCTAGACCCCGAGATTGGCTTTCGCCTCTGGAAATTCGATCAGGGAATCGGTCCTGGGTCGAGACCTGGGGATAATAAAATGGTTGACTTCATTCATTCATTCGTACGTTCGCTTTAACATCATTACTTTTCAGCAAATTATTATTGAGCAGTTGTCACGTGCCAGGCGGTGGAAAGACAGAATGAGAGACGAGAGCCTTGTTCTCATGAAGCTAATATTTTAATATACACAGAAAGGAAAGTGTTGAGAAGGAGGACAGTGCCGCAGACCTGGGGCGCAGCACTTGCAAAGGTCTGGCCGGAAGTGACTTCAGGCTAGAAAAAACAGAAAGGCCATTGAGCCCAATGTGACTGGACAGCTGGAACGAGGGGGAAAGAAGTCTGGACTTGGCATGTTTTTGTTCTGTTTTTTAATCCTTTGAGGATTTGAGAATGTAGGTGTCCCTCCTGTGTGCTAAGAGGCTGACTACATTTGCAGGTGAGTTGAAGTCTCATTGAGAATGAAAGGAAATTAAGAAACGAATATAGTGAGGGTGGAAACGTGAAATTGAGCAGAAAGAAGAAAGATCTTTTTGGTTGGGAGAAGCCCACAAGAGGTGAGACTGGAGCCTGTGTCTTGAAGGATTAAGAGAATGAGGGTAGACAAAGAGAAATGGCTTTTCAAGTTGGGGTGGAATGGTGCAGGTTGAGATTTTTGCCTGTAGGCATTAGGACAGTCATTGATGGGTTTTTAGAGTTACCAAGAGCTTGATGACTCATGGTGGAGTGTGCAAAGGGAAGGAAAGTCAGTAGGCAGGGAGACCATATAGGGAATTTGCTAGACTGAAGCTCAGTGAGACGTGGACTTTGTTCATCATTGTGTCTGACCCTAGATCTCTTACATATCTGTTGAAATAATGAGTGAATCTTTGTAGTGCTCCAGGGTGGAAGTGATGAAGGCCCTAGGCTAGGATAATTGTGGACCTAGTGTCACAGGAGGAAGCAGAGAAACAGCCTTAAGTGTGCCTGAAGTTTGGCATGGGAATGACTGGAGAACAGGAGCCGTAAGCAGGGAGGTCTGGAGGGGAGGTGCCCATGATTTCATTGAACACATACTGACCTTGCGGTGGCAAGAGGACATCCATGTGGAAATGTCCAGCAGGCTCAGGAAGGTCAGCTGTGGACCACAGCATGGCATTTGCCATTTGGGAACTTTGTGACCCTAGGGAAGTTAGTTTACCTCTCTGAGCCTCGGTTTCTTCGACTACAGAAAGGAATGGAAAATAGTGTCTACCTCACAGGATTATTGCAAGGAATAAGTAAAGCTGGGACAGTAGAGTGTCAGTAGTTGGTATATGGCGCTTATCAAGTGACTTGTATGAATGTCACCATTGTCAAGGGAGTGATTTGCAAAGTTGATACCTGAACTTGAGAGTTTATGTGCGAGAGTGTAGAGAGAGAAAGAGGGTTAAACATGGAATCTTGAAGAATGTTAGAAAATGAAAGGAGGAAGAAACAGAAAGAGTCAGAGAAGAAGCTGCCAACTAGATCGATCTTGCATTTTGTAATGTGGAAACCGGGCCAGTGGAGATTTTCTGAGGCAAGAAGGGGACGGGGTATCCTCTTCACTGGTGGCCATCCAAAAGGTGCAATTTGAGTATGATCCTATTACAGTAATCTGAAAAACATGCCAAGGAAATCTTCATCTCTGTTCATTTTTAGGATTTGTCTTGGGAGGTGCATTTGGGGTGTTCACCGCTGGCATTGATACCAACGTGGGCTTTGACCCCAAGGATCCTTACCGCACGCCGACGGCCAGAGAAGTCCTTAAAGACATGGGCCAGAGAGGAATGTCTTATGCCAAAAATTTTGCCATCGTGGGTGCCATGTTTTCTTGCACTGAATGTTTAGTAGAATCTGTAAGTGTTCCTGCCTTCTGAGAAAGCCTTGCCTGTTTCCATCCTGTGAGCTCTCAAGAGAAATACCCAGTGCTACTACAAAGCAGGTCACAAGTGTCCAGTACTTGCTAGATTCAGTTTCCATTAAATAGTCCCTTATTGGAGAAGGACGTGGCAACCCACTCCAGTGTTCTTGCCTGGAGAATCCCAGGGGCGGAGGAGCCTGGTGGGCTGCCGTTTGTGGGGTCGCACAGAGTCAGACACAACTGAAGCGACTAGCAGCAGCAATGTAAACTTCTTGTGAATTTATGATTTGGGCTTTGCTTTTTTTTTTTTTTTTTAATAGGCCAGAAGTTGGTTAATTAATTTTTTTATTATTGTTTTTGGCTGCACCTTGCAGCTTGTAGTATCTTAGTTCCCCAACCAGGGGTGGAACCTGGGCCCCTTGCAGTGGAAGCAAGCATGGAGTCCTAATGATTGGATCACCAGGGAATTCCTGGTTAATAATTTTAAACAAGAGACTTATTGGGGAACCTGAGAAGAGATTCTGATTACTTCTCAAATGTGACACTTGGCTCAGCGCTTTGGTACCATGTGCAGGAAGCATTTGTGAACACGTTCAAATTTTAGGAATTATATACTTTTGAAAGAAAAAAAAGATAGGTTTCCTTTGGGGAGGGACTAAATTAGCCAGCTAGAAACCCTGTCTTTGTTTCGTTCCTGTCTGGCTTGTTTCTTTGGCTCTGAACTGCTCTTCTCCACCCACAGTACCGGGGAAAATCAGATTGGAAGAACAGTGTCATTAGTGGCTGCATCACTGGAGGAGCCATTGGTTTCAGAGGTTAGTAAACAGTTCTCACGTGCTTTTCTTTGTGGACTTGGACAACATGCTGAAGTTGAGATTTCCAAACGCATGAGAGTGTTCCAAGGACAGCTCAAGGCATATATGGAACTTGATATTCTCCTCTCCTGACAAGTAAATCACATTTTCTGTGTTAACTCAATTTTGGAAACTTCTAGTATCTAGATCAGGGTTTCTGATCCTTGGCATTGTTGACATTTTGGACCAGAGGAGTGTTTGCTGGGCCTAGGGGAGTGCTGTTCCTGGCCTCTCCCCACTAGGTGCCAGTAGCACCCCCTAGTGGTGACAAGTAGAAATGTTTCCAGTGTACCTTGGGGGACAAATCAGTGCCTTCAGTCGCTCAGTCCCGACTCTGCAACCCCATGAATCGCAGCACGCCAGTACCCCCTGTCCATCACCAACTCCCGGAGTTCACCCAAACCCATGTCCATCGAGTCGGTGATGCCACCCAGCCATCTCATCCTCTGTTGTCCCCTCCTCCTCCTGCCCCCAATCCCTCCCAGCATCAAGGTCTTCTCCAATGAGTCAACTCTTTGCATGAGGTGGCCAAAGTATTGGAGTTTCAGCTTCAACATCAGTCCTTCCAGTGAACACCCAGGACTGATCTCCCAGGATGGACTGGTTGGGTCTTCTTTAGAAAAGGCAGAGGAACAGAGATCAAATTGCCAACATCCGCTGGATAATAGAAAAAGCAAGAGAGTTCCAGAAAAACATCTATTTCTGCTTTATTGACTATGCCAAAGCCTTTGACTGTGTGGATCACAATAAACTGGAAAATTCTGAAAGAGATGGGAATACCAGACCATCTGACCTGTCTCTTGAGAAACCTGTATGCAGGTCAGGAAGCAACGGTTAGAACTGGACTTGGAACAACAGACTGGTTCCATATAGGAAAAGGAGTACGTCAAGGCTGTATATTGTCACCCTGCTTATTTAACTTATATGCAGAGTACATCAGGAGAAATGCTAAGGGACAGATAGCCCCAGGTGAAACCCATGGAGAACTATATCTATCTTACGATAAAGAACTGTCCCCATATTGAACATATGGGAAGAACCTCATAATAATGAGTAATCTCTGGAATGTGTTGCTATGCAGGATAGTACAGCAGCATAGCTGGACCCCATTCAGCCCTGGGAAGCCCATTTGTCCAAACAGCAAGCTCTGCTTAACTTTCAGCTCCATGCATTTCAAACAGACATCTTTCTTCATACTGTGCAGGTGTCATTTTAATTCTGTGTATAAGTTCTCACAGTAATGTTTTTGCAGTTTAGGGTTCTTAGATCTCCACCCTTGGAAAGCCAAATATAGGTACCCTAGCAATGTTGGATTATCTACTGTAAGCAGCCAAGAAACTGGTTCCCTGCCACTTCCCTCTTTTGGCGTATCTATCAAGTGTGCAGAGCAGGGCGTCAGTGACTTAACTTCCCTAACAGTGTCTATCACTGGGCCACTCTCCATCTGCCGTGCCCAGACTTACCCAAAGCAAAAAAGGCTGTTTTCTCATTTTCTGAGAGGCAGGATGATTTTCTGTCATTAAAAACCTGATTCTCCTCCTCACACAGCCATTTGTGATTTATGGAGTAACTTCTCCTTTGGTCTTNTAAGGGACAGATAGCCCCAGGTGAAACCCATGGAGAACTATATCTATCTTACGATAAAGAACTGTCCCCATATTGAACATATGGGAAGAACCTCATAATAATGAGTAATCTCTGGAATGTGTTGCTATGCAGGATAGTACAGCAGCATAGCTGGACCCCATTCAGCCCTGGGAAGCCCATTTGTCCAAACAGCAAGCTCTGCTTAACTTTCAGCTCCATGCATTTCAAACAGACATCTTTCTTCATACTGTGCAGGTGTCATTTTAATTCTGTGTATAAGTTCTCACAGTAATGTTTTTGCAGTTTAGGGTTCTTAGATCTCCACCCTTGGAAAGCCAAATATAGGTACCCTAGCAATGTTGGATTATCTACTGTAAGCAGCCAAGAAACTGGTTCCCTGCCACTTCCCTCTTTTGGCGTATCTATCAAGTGTGCAGAGCAGGGCGTCAGTGACTTAACTTCCCTAACAGTGTCTATCACTGGGCCACTCTCCATCTGCCGTGCCCAGACTTACCCAAAGCAAAAAAGGCTGTTTTCTCATTTTCTGAGAGGCAGGATGATTTTCTGTCATTAAAAACCTGATTCTCCTCCTCACACAGCCATTTGTGATTTATGGAGTAACTTCTCCTTTGGTCTTACCATCTCTCAGCTTTGTCAGGGCCTTTGAGAGGCTCAGCTCCCTCTGGGATTGCTTTGATCACCTTCCCAGGAATTTATTCCATAAACAAATCAGAGTAACAGGCCATATGCTTTCACTTGATTCCAAGGGCTGGTTCTGTTAACCAGTTTCCTGCCTGTGAGGAGCTATTTTCACGAGACTAGAAGTAGCAGTTCTTTGGAATGAGAAAAGTTAAATGAACATACAGTTAGATAAAAGCATGCTGGATCAGCTCCTGTGCAGAGCCTCACTGAAGTCTTCTAGCTGTCTGCTACGTTGAACGATGGAGAACATGTTCGCCAGCTTCTTTACATCTCTAAGTACCCAAACTTTTCCTGAGTGCAGCTTGACTCAGCATCTCTCACCACAGGTAATGTCATTTGTGTTTGCTTTACAGCTGGCTTGAAGGCTGGGGTCATCGGCTGTGGAGGTTTTGCTGCCTTCTCCGCTGCAATTGACTATTACCTACGGTGAGAACACTGGTGTCCAGCAAGGACGATGGCAGCCCAGGATCAAGGCTGCTCTGTGGAGGGCAATTTCTGTACCACTCCAGGGCACTTGCTTCAGAGACTGAAGACATTTGTTTGCTCTCCCATAGTTGGTGTCGTGAGGGAGCTGGCTGGCTGCAATCGGCTACCTCTGAGCAGCCACGCGCTCTGCACTCGGACTCGAGCCAGGCTGTATGGGGTAGATGCCATGCCAGACTCTCTCTTTTGGGCAGTCAAGGAGTCAGTGTGCTGACCTGTAGGAACTGAGTCCCACCAAGGGGCAGCCCGCAGCCTGTGGTGCTGTGGGGATGGAGGGGACTTGACCCAGGCCTGCAGGCATCCATCTCAGACCTCAGGGCAGGGCAGAGCCGAGCCATGCTGTTCGGCCGGTCAGGTCAT
The DNA here is from genome assembly GCA_006410875.1 of Neotragus pygmaeus. NCBI lineage: Eukaryota > Metazoa > Chordata > Mammalia > Artiodactyla > Bovidae > Neotragus > Neotragus pygmaeus. The sequence goes on along the minus strand of SJYV01032507.1, from coordinate 133,351 downwards.
TTTGTTCAGTGTTCTGCTATCCTTGTTATATAGATATATATGTGTGTATGTATTTATATTACAGTTCAAAAGTTTGGCTTATTTTTATTTTCAAATTCCACAACTCCCCCAAAATAGTACCAGGTGGCCCAAAGATTGAACTCCAAAGAGAAAACATGAGCTAGTTCCTGAGAAGTCTGGGAACACTCGACTCCCAGGGTCTGCAGAGCAGCGTTATCCTCACTGAGATTGCTGCAATGGCCCAGCCTTGCCCTGAAGAAGCCTGGCCTAAGCGTGTCCTAGGACGCAGTGACATTCCATGCATGACCTTGCTGGCCTCTTCTGCAAAACCCTCGGGCTGGCTGGTGGGAATGCCTGTGGTCTGAGCCACATGTGCGTGTTCTGCTGTGACCATGGGCCCAGGCCCGCCTCAAGGATGGAGTGCGAGGGTTATGCTGCTGTGGTCATCCTGATGACCCAGTCCCAGCAGCCGCTGGTTACAACCAGACCGTGTTCAGGAGCTGCTCTCCACCACCCTGTTCCTCTGATGTCAGGGGTTCCTTACTTACTTAAACATTAGAGTTTTTGACTTGACCTGGTAGCCTTTCTCTGACAGTAGCAGCTCAGCCTAATTGTGTGCTATACACAAAAAAATACCCTTTTATAATCGGGATCTGCTGCAGATGCTGTGTTACTCTGATGCCTTGGTGGTGGGATGAAGATGAACTTAGGACAAGCAGGTAGCATGGTGGGGGCCTGTTAATTCCAGCCGCCTTCAGCCAGTGGTAGTGTCTCCTTTATTCCACTAGTCATTCTTCTGCCTTTTTTGGCTGTCTCCCTCACTGTGGGCTGTCTTCTGAAGCTTGCCCACCCTTAACCAGAATTCAGATTCAGCTGAACCATCCAGACATCCTGAGTGTGTGTGAGTGTGTGTGTGTGTACATGAGTGATGATGTCAGGCCCAGCTGGTAACACCCTCCTCTGGTCTTGTCTGCTGTTGCCTTTGGAATGAGCATGAGCTAGCGCACAAGGCTCATGCCCTTTTTGGGGGGCATTCTATAGAATGCCTGTCCCAGTCTCGGTCAAGAGGCTTCATTGCTGCTAGGCTGCCTGGACAATCCTCACAGATCTGAGAACAAATGCTGGAGTGGGTCCTCCAGTGTCCCTAAACAAGTCACCTGTAAGCAGTTAGAGCAAGTGCAGACGCTCTTACCTGCCACCTGTCAACAGTGCCAGAAGCCTGGCATCTACCATCTAGTCTAGCGCCTGGGGAAAACACCAAGAACGAGCACTGCTGCCCTCGCGACTGCCTTGGCAATGATGAGTCCTGGGCATCAGTAGCTATCAGTTCAGTAAGCCAAGCATTGTCCACACTGACCATTCAGTCAGGAGAAGAGATGAATAGTTTCCTGTTTCAGATGGCCAAGGAGGCAGTATGAGCTCATAAACCAAACACCAATTTTCAGAGACATCTGTTCCCGATCTCCAGAATAAACACAGTGTCCAATGGCCGAGGCTGGTGGAAGCCGACATTAACCCCGCTAGCTCTCCTGAGGGAAGCTGGGCCCTCTAGGGGATCCAGCCTCCCCAACAGAGATTAGGCCAGCAGGCTGCCCCAAAGACCTGCAACTTCCAAGGAAATTGTAGAGAGATGTTGGCATAAAATAAACCTCCACCTGAATAGACAACTTCCTGCCATCTCTGAGGCATACCGATAGCCAGGTCTCTGGTGGGGCACTTGTATTTCATGAAAAGAGCTGGCTGGTGACAGCTGTGGGCATTTGTGAAAGAGTAAGGGGAGGGCATGGGCTCATCTCCAAAACTGCCTGGCCGAAGGGACGCACCGGGGGAGTTCACTAGTGAGATTCTTGGAAATGCACATCTGGATGCAGCTGGAGGAGTTAAATATTTAGATTGGTGGTCTTCCCTGGACTCCTGGGAACACAAACGTCCACACCACAGGGCTGAGTTGTTTGCAAATGTTGGGGCTTTGCAGGTTTTTTTTTTTTATTAACATTTTCTTCTCACGTGGCTTACATCAATTTATAATAATCTACATAAGTTGAAACAGAACATAGACCAAAGAAAAATATATCCTTACCAACTTATGAAAATCAAATATTAACGAAGGGTCCCATCATACCTGTAACAGCACAACACCGGCAGCCCGCAGCCATCACCAGCAGGGACAGGCATGTGGACTCCTGTAGCCTGTCTGTGGGCTCCTGTTGGCACAGCCTGCCCTGCTGGGCACAGTGGCCGGGGTTCTGTACAGTCCCTGTTGCTCAGGAGAACCCATGGGCTGTTCCCTCAGCGCAGCTTAGTCCAGGTCTGGTACCCACCCCTCCCAGTTTGGGGGTCGAGTTGATAAATATGCTGAGCTTTTTCCATTTCTCAGCCCTTCCAGCCTTCCTCCCGTTCTCATTACCCAAGAGGTTGGGGGTTGCAGTAGCTTCCTGACGCCGAGAGGCACACGTCCCTGGTTTGGGGAAGGTGGGAGGCACCCGTTAGGGGCTGTAAATAGCTCTAGGTGGGGCTCCAATTCATTCCAGTTAGTGGCAGTGGAAGCAAGAACCTTCCAAGCCACCTGCCGGCTCCCAAGTGCCGAGCAGGCTCCGGGGATGGTCAGACACGGGGGATGTTCAGACTGCAGCATTCTTTCTCCACCTGTGGCCCAAGCCCCTTATCTTAGGGAGTGGGGCTCCTCGCTCAGCTGCTTAGCAGGCAGCCAGGGCATCAGTACCTCTCTCCTCTTAGGCATCTATCCTCCGATGTGCACAGATGTGTACCATTCTGCCCACGCCAGGGTCACAGGTGTAAACGAGACAAGGGGCCCTTCCTCTTACTGAACCGGTGCTAAGGCTTCAGGGCCCCAAACCCTTCTTTAAAACCGCCCTGAGCTCAAGCTACGGGGAGCTCGTCTCCAACCCCCAAGGCTTGGAATCTAGTCTCTGCCACAGGAGAGCCAGGGAGCCGGGTCCTGTAGCTCCAGCCCCTGCCGCCAGGAGCGTCTGTCCTGGTGAACTGCTGGAGGGCAGCAGCGCTGCTCAGGAGAGAAGAAACTGCACGTTGGGGGCACTTCCCACTCCTTCCCAATACTGAGCAGCGGCCCTCAACGTGGGGATCGGACCCTGCGGATGAGTCGAGCATCCACCACCAGGGTCCCCTGCAAAGCCCAGTCCCGAGAGAGGCAGGTACCTGGCACAACCCCAACTCCTGAGAGTTCCCCCGAGTTCACCCAGAAGGCTGCGTTCAGAAGCCAGGGGCGCGAGGCAGCACCATGACGGCTGGCTACTGCTGGACCGCGCCTGACTTTCCCAGGCCCTGGGGCGCACGTGGCCGTGGGGGCTGCCCCATGGCAGTGCTTGGCTGTGGAGAAAGTGTAATGTCTAAGGCAAAGGTTCCACGAGGTACGGGAGGCACCAGGAAGGACTAGCCCTCTCAAACGGAGCCAGCCTGCTTCGAGACGCCTGCTTCAGCTCTCGTGGTTACCCTCCCAGAAGCCTGGCTCCACCAGAAAAGCCACAACTCCTTGCTCCCAGCCCAGGATGCCCAGCGCTCCCTGGCACTCCTCTCAACAGCCCACTTGCTCTGTCTCCTTGGCAACCTGACTCTCCCACCTCCCCCGATTCTTTCCTGACCCTCTGGCTGCCTTGACAGCAGGTCTCTGGTGAGTCTCTACACTCAAAATAGAACAGCAGGAGAAAACTGAAAAGCGGGAGAAGAAACAGGCAAAGGTGCCTCACGGGGACTGGAGACAGAACAGAGGTTCTCAGGTGGAAAAAATCCCAGCAATCCGCTCTCCAGCCTGTGCTGAGCCGAGGATCAGTGCGAGTCTGTCTCCTTGTCCAACATTTGCACAGGCAGCAAGGCAGACAGGAGCGTCTCCACAGGTGGGGGGACAAGGAAAGGGTGGGGGGCGGCAGCATCGGACCGGCCACCCCCTGCCACCGCTGCCCAGGGCCACCTCAGAACTTTTGAGGTGATGGATCAAAACCCAAAGCTGAAAATGCATGCAG
>SJYV01032507.1:118499-129253 GCA_006410875.1 Neotragus pygmaeus | reverse complement strand
GTACGTTCTCTATGTCTGTGAGTCTGTTTCTGTTTCATAGATAAGTTCATTTGGGTCATAGTTTAAATTCCACATATAAGTGACATTATATGATATTTGTCTCTTTCTGATTTAGGATGATAATCTCTAGGTCTGTTCATGTTGCTGCAAGTGGCATTATTTCATTCTTTTTTTGTGGCTAAACAGTAGTGCATTATATATATCTACCACATCTTTATCCATTCATCTGTCGATGGACATTTTTTTACCTTGCTTCCATGTCCTGGCTATTGTAAACAGTGCTGCTATGAACATAGGGGTGCATGCATATTTTCAAATTATAGTTTCTTTAGATGTATGCCCGGCAGTGGGATTACTGGATCATACGGCAATCTTATTTTTAGTTTTAAAAGACACTCCAGACTGTTCTCCCTAGTGGCTGTACAAGCTTACATTCTCACCAGCAGTGTAGGAGTGGAACCCCCCTCATTTTATTCCTGCATTTATCAAGCAGCTTCTAAGTGAACTGCTCTCTGCTAAGGCTCTTTGAGACGACCTTGGAATCCAGAGAAATCCCCAAACTAGAGTCATGGCAAAGGGGTGAGTGTGTTCCCAACTGCCAACTCTGCAGCCAAGCCTGGTCCTGGGCAACACTGTGAAGTAATCGACATCTGTGTCACTTTCCTGGCCTGGTTGTCTTTTGGGTTATCATTTCTGCGTCTCATCCATGTGCTTTCTCAAGTGATTCGTGTTTTCCAAAGTGAGCTCATCAAATTAATCATATTAGGGTGTGAGTGGCCTGGTTAAGTTGTCTTTGTATCTTAAAGGAAGACCAATAAAGCTCAGAGGGAGGATCAGGCCCTGCAGAAAAGGCAGGGTAGGAGAAGCAGAAGTTATTTTGAAGCTGTGGTGCCTTCCTGGACATCCCTGAAGTCACCCTGATTCAGGGCCCATCTGGTCTCCTTATCCCAAGGCCAGCCTTGCTTGGCCTGTGCTGACTATNGGCTCACCCCATTCATCTCAATCACATCGGTGTGCCAGTTCTTGGTTTCTACAGTTTGTGGATCCAGCTGCAGAGAAAGAAAGAGAAGGTGAGAGAGAGAGGTGACAGCAGAGACCAAATCAGAGCCCCGCCCCCCTGCTGCTCAGGCTCAGGCGTTGGCTAAAAGTTCAGGAAGATGGGGACTGACATCATCACGACATCAGTCCTTCAGGGGCTCCAGGTCCTTCCTGCCCCGGTTAGTGAAGGATTCCCCCACTCTGGGAGGGAGGCGGGGTGAACTCTTAGACGCATTCGTCCATCCCTCTCATCCACTCCTGACCTGCCCTCCGAGAGGTGTGGTATCACCCCATTTCACAGATGACAAACTAAGGCTCACAGTCTATCAGCAACTTGCTCAACTGCGGGAATTGGAGTCAGGTACACTGCGGGCACAGCCCATGTACCTGGAGGTGGCAAACAGGAGGCCGTGCCACGCGGAAGTAAAGAAGAGCCCTGGGTCTGAATCCCAGGTCAGCCACTTCTGGCCGGGTGACCTTAGGAAGTTTCTACCTTGCTAAACCTCATTTGTTTGGTCTGTTCATTGCCAGTAAAGACTGCCTTGCTGGATTATTGTGAAGACTCATTGAGATAACAGGTAAGTGGCTAGTCTCCCAGGAAGCAAACAGGCTGTAGAGGGGGCCCCCAAACTGGGCAGGAGCCCCAGGAAGGTGGAGATGGCAGGGGAGGCCCAGAGGTATCCCTCACAGGTGACCAAACAGGGCTCGTTCCTCTGGTTCAGGGGCCTTCGAACTGTTTTTCCTTGTGCATGCATAAAGTGACTTGGAAAAACAATGTACCCCCTGGCACATTTTTAAGTCAACATCTGAATATTTCCAAATCAAGTTTAAATAGCTGCAAAGAACATAATTTCCAGAATAATGTAAATATTTACATCTTGAAACAAAACTGTTACATCATTCTCTTAAATGTATTCAGTGGAATCCAAATTCCATAGTGATTTGCTACCCACCATCATCCATTTAAAAAACACATAAACTAGTTCTTCTTTCCCTTGTAGAAACCTGTAACATTCCCTTTTCTCCTTGATTTTGTGTTTCTAGTCTATTTCACCCAAAGAATTATGTCCTCGTTTGTGTTTTTTTTTAAGTCTTTTATTCTTCACCCTATTATATTTTGCTTCAACGAAAACATCTGTGTAAATAGAAATGAAAAATTTCCGGAGACCACAAGTCTCCAAATGTTCAAAACATATTCTGGACTCACTAGTACAATGATTAGCAGTATGTAATAAAAAATTTAACCAACATATTAAAAATTTTAATAAACATTCAGCAGCAAAGTACCATTTTGGTGGAACTACATCTCTTAATGAGATTGGGTAGAGTGCTTTTTCTGTTTTAGCTCATGTATGTACATGAATATTATTTTTTGCTAGGGTGAAATGGGGTTTCAGTTCAACACTTTTATTTTTTTGGTTTGGTTTTTAAAGATGTAAAAGATGAAACATCTGCTCACATAAAACAGATGGGGCTCAAAATAGTTTTTTGGGTGTTTTTGGCCGCATTGTACAGCATGCAGGGTCCTAGATCCCGAACCAGGGATTGAACCCACACCTCCTGAAGTGGAAGCCCAGTCTTAATTCCTGGACCGCCAGGGAAGTCCTTTTTTTCCTTTCGTTTTTGAAAATAGTTTTATTATAGCAATGTTTGCATGTCTCTAACCTCTTTCCTCGGTGTTTGCTTTAAATTGCATGTTATCAATATTTATTTTAAATGGTCTCTCAGCTGACAATTCTGCCACTTTTGTGGAAACAAAAAAACTGGAAACCACGTGATTTGTGAAAGGATCAGAAACCCAGCCTTTTGAGTCTTGTACTTTCTCAACTCCCACATCAACATTTTGTGGAGCCCTGGGAGGCCTGGGCAGGGGTCTCTAGGGGGCCCAGGGCTCCTCTGCAGAGCAAGGGGTGGGGCAAGGCCATCCGCTGGCGAGTCACTTTTGGGGCAGCAGCACTCATGGGAGCTGAGGATCTGCAAGCTGATTCTCTTAGAATGCTCCTGCCCCCGTACTCCTGGACGACTTCCACCCCCAGGGCCTGTATAGTGTAGTCTGAACACTTCCGTTCTAACAGGCCCCTCACTAGAGTCTGGGTCCGCCCAGCGTGGCCTGGGCCCTGGGGCTTCTAAAAGCTTGAGGTAGTGGTAAGTCTCCCCATCTTCTATCACCACATACCTGCTGGGGATGGGGGCAGCGAAGCCTGCAATGGGGTCTGGGGGCCTGCATCTGAGCCCAGGCCCTGCCTCCGGCTGGCAGTCCCCTGCCTGGAGAAGGGAGGACATGGAGAACAGGGACAGAGGGAGAGCCGTGTGGAGAGGACCGAGCGTCTCCTCAAACGTGCAAAGGAGGCGTGCGGGCTCGCGGGCTGGCTGCTGCCCCAGCCCTCTATTCCGGAAGACCCTTGGAAGCTCCCTCCCCTAACCTTTATGTCCCAAGGCCTGTGGCACAGGCTGCCCACGACAGCTTCTTTATCGCTTCCGAATGCCAGGTCTCGGACACAGAGCCTCAGGGCGTCCCCAGCAGTGGCTACCTGGAGCAGAGAGAGCTCCACTGCCCTCTGCCGGCGGAGGCGGCTGCTGCCCTTGGGACGCACACTCTGGAATGACCACTCCCTTCTCATGTAGGTCTCTCTTGGCATCAGTGTAAACCTCAGGTCAATTCCATGGTCCTCGCCCCTAGGGCCCCTCCTCTGCCCTAGCTCCCCTGGGTTTGTCCTGAAGTGGCATGTGGACACAGCCCAGGTGGGGAAAGTGCAAGGACTGAGAATCAGACTGATCTGGGTCCAAATGTCCACTCTTCTATTCAACTGTGTGAATCTGGGCAGGTCACTTAACCTCCTGGAACCTCAGTTTCCCCACAGGGGGGTCCACACCTGCCTCAGTGTTGCTGTGGAAAACAGTAACACTGACCGGACATGTTGTAAGCATTTCCTGTAAGTCTGGCTCCAGGACAAACCCCTTACCTATAGCATCTCAATCAATCATCATACATGGCCCATGAGGTGTAAGTCCTCCTAGCTGTTTCCATTCTACAGATGAGAACACTGAAGCTTAAAAAGAATGAGGAGTTTGCCCACTGTGACATATCTAGGAAGTGAGAGCTGGGGTGCAAATTCAAGTCTCCCCGACTCAGTTTGGCTAGATCTGCAAGATCTCATGTACAGCACCCAGCCTGGCGCCCTCGCCTCTGGCAGCTGCTGTGATCAGTGTTTATCTGGAAGGGAGACATGAGGCTTCCACCGTCTGGCACCACAGGCTGACCTGGGGGCTGGCAGGTCATTTCCAGTACGATTCTTTCATTCCTTCCCTCCCCCTCGCTTCTGTTCCAAATGCTAAGTAGCAACCCCACATGTTCCTGGAAGCATCTGAGACAGGACCTTTGCAAGCCTGATGCGAAGGCTCAGTCCCAGCCCTGTTTCTTCCAGAGAGCCTTCCCAGATTAACTCTGGGCCTCAGGAATGTTCACTCCCCTCTGCCTCCCTACCACACTACCACCCCGTCCCCTGGACCGTTTGCTGTTGCTGCAGTCTGTCCCAGGCCAGGTCACGTTTTACCTTGAGGCCCATCACCACCCTATTCCCGACTTCCCTCTGCAGGTGCGGCCCTGGCACCCGCGTTGGGGAGGCCGACCCAGGCTCTCAGCACCCCCACAATGGAGCCCTGTCTCCTGGAAGGCCAGCACAACTCCAGAAATCAAGTCTATTTCAGGATGTCATTTAAATACAGAGAAGGGAGGGTGCAGAGCAGAGACGGACATGGCACATTTTCCAGAGAAATGATGCTGTCTGAACTGCTATAGTTATTTATAACTCCTGGGAAAAGTGGACTTTGCTATTTCCTGATTAGATTAGTGCTGGAGGCGGAGGAGCCAGCCTCCTGGATGTCAGTGGATAGGAAGGTCTGATGGCTCACCATCCAGTCCCAGCAGATAGGTGCCGTCCCCTCACCTGGGGACCAGGTACCCGGGGGACACTAGATCTCCTGCGGGAGCGAGACAGGTGGGGAGATCCCCCATCAGAGTGCCTCCTTCACCACACAGGTCACAAAAATGCCACGGGCCCACCCCCAGGGAGCAAGGCAGGAGACAGAAGCAGGTCCTAGAACATCCTGGAGCACGTTCCCAACAAGTGGCCAAACACAGCCCCTGGGAGTGGCTCAACCGTGTCCTTTCTGCCTTTGCCTTTAGACCTGGTGAGGTCTTGGCTGCATGTTCAGACCTCTCCCAAGGAGAACCTGCTGCCCTCCGGGACTGATGTTCCCAAAAGAACCACCATTCCCCCAAGGGAAGGCCGCATCCCAGGCAAGGTGTCCGCAGAGTCTCCCAGAGAACTGGCAGGTGGCTGGGAGGCCGCCTTCCCCTCTCGGCCTCAGCAGCCTCATGTTCAGGACAGGAAATGGGCTCCCCAGCCTGGCAGGGGGCTCAGAGGAGGCCGCCTTGTGGGCACCCAAACCCCCTCCGGGTGGTGGGTGCCACCTTCATTTCAGAAACACCCTCAGGGCTCCCCTGTGAGAGGTCTAAGCCCTTCCTCCCGCCCATTTCTCCCCAGCCTGGGACAGAAGACCCCCAAAGCCCTCCCTCTCTCTGGCTCGAGGGCTGTTCACAGCCATCTGCCAGTGCCTGGGAGGCATCAGCAAACTTGGGGGCCCCCTTCCTGCTCCCTCAAGTCAGAGTCCCTCCGACAGTGGGCACTGTCCCCACACCGACCCACACTCCCTCCACCACGCAGCTCGCTCAACCCTCTCCTGGTGATTTCTGCTGCCACCCCTTCCCCCACTCCCATCCCAGGCCTCACGTGGGCACCTTTAATCCACGAGGAGGGGGCGGGTGGTGGGGGGCGGTGAGCCGTCAGAACTGGCAGCTGCAATCCCAGGAGAGGGGGTGCAGAGCAGCGGCGGTTACTTTGGCAGCTTACATGGGGGGCTTGCAGGTGACAGGGGCCCCCACCTCCCTCCCCACAGGCCCTGGGCGCTGAGCCCCTCTCCTCAGCACGTCACTGTCATCTCCCCAGTACAAGCCCCACAGGTCCTGAGGAGCCTGCCTCCCTGGGCCTTCTCCCACCCTTCCTTTCACTGAGCACACTGCTCGGCCCTCTGCACCCGGGGCCTGGCATCCGGGCCCTGTCCTGGGCGGTGGCGTGGACTTCACTCGAAGCCCAGAGTTGTTTTTAGGGCTACTGAAAATTAAGTGCAGTGACCCAGCACAGCTGAAGCTGTCCCCCTCATAGGTGAACGGGACAGTGAATAGAACGCAGAGGTGGGACTTTCCCTGGCGGTCCAGCGGTTAAGAATCCGCCTGCCAGTGCAGGGGCACAGGTTCGATCCCTGGTCTGGGAAGATTCCACATATGCCACGGGACAATGAAGGCTACGTGCCACAACTCCCGAGCCTGCACACCTAGCGCCGCGCTCCACAGCAAGAGAAGCCACCGCGAGACGCTGATGCACCGCGGTACAGAGGAGCCTCCGCTCGCCACACCTAAGAAGGCCCACACGCAGCAACGAAAACCCAGTGCAGTCAAAATGAATAAATAACTTAAAACACAGAAGGCAGATGCGTGGCTGTTTTGGGGAACGGAGGTTGAGAGCTGGGTCGTGAAGACCAGGCCCTGAGCCAGTGTGTTGTCCGATGGGCATACGTTTCCCAGGGCTCCTGGGTCAGTGGCCACGGTGGCGGTCCTGGCTGGCCTTCCGCTGCCCTCCCCCAAGGGCATCCACGTGCTCTGGGCTGGTCCCCTGGGGCACTGAAGCCAGCCTCTCATTGGGGCAAACCACAGGCGTGAGCAGCATGGGCTGGCAACGGGCGGACAACAGTGCTGCCAAGAGCCTGCCTCTCCGCCCCCTCACCCCCCGGGAGGGCACTGGAGGCGTCTGTCAACGTGGCCGTCCGAGAGACACTTGCAGAGAGGCAGGGCGGAGCAGGATGGGGGCGTCGGGCCTGCACCCTGCTGTGTTAGGGGGAGACCAGGATCAAGCTCAGTAAACTCACCCTGTTTTCCCAGAGGCCAGGCCACCCACCATAAGGCCAAGCAAGCTCTGTCCCCCCTCCACCCCAACCTGCAGGGTGAGCTATACGAAGGCTTGTGGCACCAGCTTGAGGCCACTTGGCCTCTGCTTGCCTCCCCTCCCCTCAGAACTTTGAAGTTCCCAGAGGCCCACATATGAAGGGGTCAGCAGCTCTGAATGGGGCTTTTACTGAAGCCAGGTTAGCCCTGTAGCACCCTCGGTGACCCGCGTTCCAGGGCTCAGCCTGCCCTGCGCTGCCATTGAGCCCTCAGGCCAAAACTTGGAGTGGGCACATCTCTCCCCGAGCCCTGGGGCCCCGGCCTCCTCAGAGCTCCGTGCCCACCCGCCACTGCCCGCTCTGCCTGCAGATTTCACCCCAGAATCAGGCCCACAATCGCAGCCAGGAAGCTGCCCCCCACCCCACCCCCCAACTCAGGGACACCAGCTGGGTCACTCTTAGGAAAAGGAACTGGTCAGGGCTAAATCAGGGCTTCCTAGGTGGTACTAGTGGTAAAGAACCTGCCTGCCAATGCAGGAAACATAAAAGATAAGAGTTCCATCCCTGGGCTGGGAAGATCCCCTGGAGGAGAGCATGGCAACCTGCTCCACTGTTCTTGCCTGGAGAATCCCACGACAGAGGAGCCTGGGGGGTACAGTCCAGAGAGTCACAAGAGTAAGGACACGACTGAAGCAACTGAGCATGCACACACAGGGCTAAGGCAACACAGAGCAGCTCTGTCCCCAAAGGGAAGGGGCCACCTTAGAGGCCAGAGTCCAAAGCGAGAGGCTCCCCAAGGTACATCCGGGGACTGTCATGCTGCGGCCACAGAGAGGCCAAGGGCTTCTGGGACTGCTGTGGGCTCAGGGGCCTCCCTCTGGACTTGGAGCGGTTTGGTAAGAATTATGAAAAGTCCTCCTCTGAAACTGACCTCATCCTCCCTGCCCCGCCAGAACACTGTCTCGGCACAGAGCCTGCTGGTGGGAACGAGGCACAGCAATCCCCCGGCCTGTGCCCGCTCTGAGGGGCCTCTTGGTGGATTCTCCCCAGGTCCTCCCCACTTGAAGGCCCATTTCTAGGCTCAGCTTGCGAGGCGGGGCTCCACACCTCCACAAGCTCCCCACCCAGGGCATGCAGCCTTGATCCCGACAGGGTTCTGTGACCAATCACCAGGACAATGAAGAAACAGCCGAAAACTCAAGTGAGCCCTAGGTTGCACAAGGGCATGAGAGGCGAAAGCACTTCCTGCACTAAGCCACTCTTGGGACCTCATCATGTCACTCTCTAAGCCTATCAGCATCTTGGGAATTATCACCTAAGTCACATCGAAAAATAAGAATGATGTCTGGAACTCAGTACGTGCGCAAAATGTGTCTGCATCACTAAAATTGGGCTTAACCTCCCTGGCGGCTTCCCACTGCACTTAGATTAAAAGCCCAACTCCTCCAAGGCTGCTGCCCACTCTGTCCAAGGTCATTTCCTATGCTCTATGCAGCCTCTCTCTGCCTCTGAACACATCATGGCTGCCCCAGTTCAGGGTTTTCACCTCTGCCTGGACGGCGCCCTTCCCAGATCTTTCAAGAATCTGTGTCATTTAAGTCTTAGTTCAAAATTATTTTTTCAAGTGAGGCCTCTCCCCTCCGCTTTGCTCTCTGATCTGTTACCCAATTTTATCTTCCTCACAGTACTTGTGCAGGATGAAATGATCTCATCTAATGCCTGACTAATCGTATGGACAGAAAGTTCCATGAGAGCAAGGCCTCTCTGCCCTGGGCTGCCTCTGCAGTGCCCAGCACGTGAGGGTGCCCATCAATATTCCAAGGCCAAATGAACGAATCAGGGTGTATCAACTGGAGAAAGCAATGTCCTTCAGCCAGGGCTCCTTTGGGACAGGGGTTGAGAAGCCCCACACTTCTGCTCACCTCTCTCCTCCTGTGGTCAGTGAATGGCTGGCCGTGGCCCAGGGGTAGCCCTGCGACCTCTTCCACCCAGACTTTCCCAGCGTGTTGAGAGTTTAAGGCTTAGGCATAGGAATCTTGAGACGTGGCCAAAATCATCATATGAACTGGATCTACGAGATCATCCTGTTCAGATCCTTCGTTATACTGAGGCCAGAGAACCAGAGAGGTGAAGAGATTTGCCCAAGGTCACACAGCAAGTCGACAGTAGACTCAGGTTTAGAAAAACAAGGCCTCGTGACTCCTAGCAGCCCGATGCCTTTCCTTCTCTGGCCTCCTGGCTGGAGGTGGGGGTGCTCCAAGGAGGGGGCCAGAGCACAGAGGGGACACTCGGGCATTCAAAGGGAAGAGGAGCTGTAGCTGCTGTGGGACCCTGGCTCTGGTCACCATCCAGGAGATGGGGTTCCAGCTTTTGGCTCAGGCATGAGTTCCACGCTCTCAGCAAAGCAGAATCAGGGAAACCACTGTGGGGCTCCTTGGAGAAGGCAATGGCAACCCACTCCAGCGCTCTTGCCTGGAAAATCCCAGGGACAGAGGAGCCTGGCAGGCTACAGTCCATGGGTTGCAAAGAGCTGGACACAACTGAGCGCTGAGGGCCTACGGGGCCCTCCCGGCCTCTCTGCAGCAGAGCTCCCCTAGCACTCCACGGTCACTTCCCACCTCTCTACCCCCACCCAGACAGGGACAACGGGGCCTTAGTCTAAGGCTCACTAGGATCCAGACCTGACTCTGGCTTTCTCCTGGGGATTGGGGCGGGGGGCGGGGTTCGAGATATGGGGATGTGTGTTCCTTTGGGTGCTAGGAAGACATGAGAACACAACTCCCAGCGCGATTTGATAGGGAAAAGAAAGCCCAAACAGCACCTGCTGATTAGTTCCCGATAATCTGGGCAGATGGCAAGGCCACTCAGCAGAAGACTGGGCCTGGCCAGACTTGTGTGTCCTGACCCGCACCTGGCCACTCCCCCAAATGGACACCTGCAGAAGTTTCTGGGCTCTTCCCAAAATATCTGCTCTCCTGGGGCTTCGTGACCTCTGGATAGTTCTGCACCACAGGGCTTGGGCAGCACGGGCAGGCTCAGCTCCCGCTGGGCTGAGGCCATCCAAAAGCCAGGGGCACCAAGCCCGGCATGGCGGCCTGGCCAAGCCACCAGCGGACTGTAGAGATGCTGGAGAGGGCTGGCGCCCCATCTAACCTCCCCAGGAGCCAAGAGACAGCAGCCTGCCAAGTGCACTAAGAGCAGGGGCTCCTACTCTGGGATCGGTGACCTTCTCAGAAACAGCACACGACAGTGGAGTCGCTCAGTCGTGTCCGACTCTGTGCGACCCCCTGGACTGTAGCCCACCAGGCTCCTCTGTCCATGGGATTCTCCAGGCAAGAATACTGGAGTGGGCTGCCATTTCCTTCTCCGGGGGTTGTTCCGCAGCCAGGGATCAAACCCAGGTCTCCTGCACTGCAGGCAGATTCTTCACCATCTGAGCCACCAGGGAAGCCCGAGACAGCAGAGTTTGTGCATATGTCTGGCTTTGGGCCTAGTCATCAGATTCTCAGAGTGGAGGACTCCTGCTCTGTGGAATCAAACAGGACTCTTGGGAGCCAGCTTAGGGGACAAGTGGGAGCAGCGGGGGTCCGGAGACCACCTGTGAAGCCCCGGGAGTAAGGTCCTCTCCCTCTGGGGAATATGTGTTAATACAATGGCTGCAGGAGCACGGGAAGATCTTGCTCCCTGCCTTTCAAGCCCCCAAACCAGCCAGGGTG